>CAACVS010000602.1:282241-329249 GCA_900660405.1 Pseudo-nitzschia multistriata | reverse complement strand
CTCATGTGGGTATGAACATACCTGTGTAGGTATGAACGTACTCATGGGGGTATGAACATACCTGTGTAGGTATGAACGTACTCATGTGGGTATGAACATACCTGTGTAGGTATGAACGTACTCATGTGGGTATGAACATACCTGTGTAGGTATGAACGTACTCATGTGGGTATGAACATATCTGTCTAGGTATGAACGTACTCATGTGGGTATGTACATACCTGTATAGGTATGAACGTACTCATGTGGGTATGAACATATCTGTCTAGGTATGAACGTACTCATGTGGTACTAATCTTGTGCATTGCAAATATGTATTACTGTACCGTATGTAAAGTTTAAAGACAATACGATTCTCCATTCTCCTACCGTACTAAGGGGTCCTTGTTCTAAATTTTATGACCCCTGCTACTCCTAGAAACTTCCACAACGGTGTTTTCATTACTGTTACGAGCACGTTAACATGGCGGGGAGGCCTCGAAGCAGAACCGCGCCCCTTGTGTCCCCCAAACGGAGCGGCCATCTTGTTCGGGAGAAGGATGGTTGTCACTGTTACAACGAACCAACGCAGAGGCGATGGCTTGCCCGCTGGAAGAGCGGCAAAATGGCCTGGCTTCTGGTCGTCCTGGGGGCCTGGTCGATGCGGGTGCTCCGGCTGTCGGCGGTGTATTCGTCCTCCTCGACGGGAGGGGTCGCGACAGACATCCCCTGGACGCGGGTGCAGACGGACCCTTCATTCTTCCTTGCCAGCACCGCGAGCTACGGCGAACGCAACAGCAGCATCGGCATCGGCAACGAAAACGAAAAGGGGAGCGGGAGCGGGAACGACGGTGGCTCCCTCGGGTCCGATGCCAACGAAAGGGGTCCGTTTGAGATCGGTGTGTTCAATTTAACCTCGAGCACCAACACCAGCAGCAACACCAGCACTAGCGACATCATAAGCAACAACACCAACGAAAGCATTCAGTTTGAGATCGGGGTATTTAACTTATCCTCGAACGGCAGCAACAGCAGTAGCAGCAACAACGACAACACCAACAACAGCACCAGCACCAGCACCAACGAAAGCATTCAGTTTGAGATCGGGGTGTTTAACTTATCCTCGAACGGCAGCAACAGCAGTAGCAGCAGCAACAACAACAGCACCAACAACAACACAAACGACGAGAGCCAACCAGAGAGGGATAGAGAAATGGTGCCCCCGGGCATGCCTTCCATCTCTTTGAATTCTATGTCGTTGAATTTTACCAAAGCATCGTCATCAAACGCTTCAGCACAGATAATGCCCTGGTTCATTGCGAACAAGGAAGGACGCATTTCGAGCGACCGAGCCATGGAGCACTACGACGCACTCCGATTCGCCGCCGTAGCCGAGAACATTGATGGCGACAGAATGATGGTCTATCGGGCGTGCTGTGGCCTCGGTCATCGGCTCTCCCGGGAGGCCGCAGCGGCTCGCTACTCAAGGCACAAAGGATTTCGGCTCCTCTGGGTGGAATACACCAAAACCCGGATCAGCCCCGGGAGCTGTTACACCCGCTTCAAACCCGGGAGCCTCGACCTCAGCGAATACATGTTTGGCCCCGGCCCGCTTTTGCTGTTCGATGAGGACGAGGACGACGAGCAAACCTACGCTTCGCTTCCAACGGACTTTGACTCGAGGAGCATGGAGATACGGAGGTACGCCGCCGGAGACCACGGCGAAAAATACGAAAGGAGAAACCACACGCTGATCCCCAACAACGTCCCCGACCACGATTCTAAATGCTTCCAAAAATTACCCCCAAGTGACCAGCGGGCCGTCGGTAGAGCCGACGAGCGATTCTTCCGGCAGCTGCGGTCCCTCTTTCGGTTCAATCATCTCGCCCGGGACTTTGCCGAGGCCCATCGGTTCTCGGAGCGGATCGTCCTGGGAATCCATATCCGGGCCGGGAACGGGGAACAAGACGATTTTGTCAAGAAGGAACGGGGCATCGAGGACCACCAAGGGTTTGCGAACAACACGGCCAAGACCCTGGACGAGCTGGTCACCAAGATCCGATCGGCACAGATCCGCCAGGGCGCCGGTGTGCACCTGCACGCACTCCCACCCCTGCTCTTCGTCGCGACGGACGACCTTGCGATGGTGACCAAGCTCGAGAACGCCACCCGGCCCTACAACATCTCCGTGGTGAGCTTCCCCCAATTCCGGCCGGATCCCGGGACCGGCGTTTCCTACAACAAGCAATGGAAGGACAGCGAGCGGTGCAAGCGCAGCTGGGCCGACCAGATGGTCGACATGGTGCTACTGGGGGCGTCCGATGTTCTCGTCGCGGCCCGGTACTCGTCCTTCTCGATGTCGCTTCCGCTGTTTGCCCTGTTTTCGGACTCGCTGCGGTACGCCCGGAGGCGCACCGCCCGGGAAAACCTCTCCGCCAACGATGGCTCCGGCACGCGGTACGCGCACCGAATGTTTTGCCAGAGCGGCCGCCTCGGGGACGGTCTGAAATGCTTCGACGACTACTCGGACTGGGTTCGTGGAAGGAATCCCCTGGCAACGCCGACCGGGAAGGTGGACGTGGTCCTGCCGTTCGACCCTTTCGACAAGATGATCTACGGGAGATGCAATTCGACCAAGTAAGCACAATCGAACCTCTTACACATTGCAGTGTCAAAACAAAAATACAGCACTACCTCCGGTCGAAATAAATGACAGAAAATCACCTTTTTGTCTGTTCCGGTAGTTTGTTCACGATGCCATGACCTTTCTGTGGCTCCTCCGTAGGGATAAAGCAATAACTCTCGTCTTATTCTCTTATATTTGCTATCAAGATTACTGCACAAATCTCATCGTACTACTACAAGTACCACCACCGCCGCCACCACTACGCTTGGAGTTCATGGTTAATAGTAGGAATATACACTTTTAAACTAGTTCTACTTCTTGGTCAAGAAATGTATCCTCTTGTCAACCAGTCTAGTACTAATCTAATTTCTTGTTTCACAAAGCACTTTTTCTAATCCGCATTCACCATGTTGTACTACTACTACTACAAGGAGAGATCAAAGGTGTCATTGTTGTCGTTGATTCAATACAGAGGAGGAAACTCAACATATTCTTTTTTGTTTCCTGGTTCTCCTAGTAGCACCAGCTTCAACAACGATAACCACCACCACTTGCTGCTGTGTCTCTTCTTGAAGAACTTTCTTCCTCCAATTTATTCATAATGTGGTGAAGTGACTGATTGATTTTCGTGCAAGTCCATGGCATACTTTTTTGCATTGATTCCCATACCGTACGGTTACGGCAATAAAGGTAGTAGTAGAAGTACAAGTAGATGATAAGCCATGAGTAGATAGTACTTGAATACTACGTAGTAGTAGTAATGATAGGCCGTATGGCCCGGAAGCTAGATTCCGGCACTAAGCATTTGGCTTCATGAGAATGACCGAATGACATATCGAACTACCACGCCAACGGTACGTACGTACTATCCGGATCTTGGCCAATCCATGATTTTTTTAGAATAGCCCCCATCGCATCATTGAGAAGTATTTTTATGACTTGGTCATGCATTGGACGAAGCTAACGTATCCCAACGTTCTTATAAACAATTATTACCAGCGAACTACAGTATTAAGTAAATACCCGTAAGTTATTAGGAAGTTCCCTCCAAGTTGTTGCTGCTACATACGCAATTCAACGCCTATCGGAACGCCGAACGTACAACATGACCTTAGTAACGGACGTTGCGTTGACGAGTTTTTCGAAATTTTGCAGATCTGGATACAATGAGCTTTAATCAAAATGTACCGCACATCCGTTCGAGTTTTTGATGACAAAAATACGAGTACAAATAGAGAAAGGTACGAGTATGTACGATACATATTTGTACTCGTACCCAGCAGTAGCATTTCGTACTCATCTATTTCTCTAGTTCCTCGCATTCAAACCACGTGTTGCTTGTTTCCCACCGAGCAAATGAAACCTGTTGGCGAAACCGATAATGCAAACAGATACCTACAGCGAAAGTGATTTGAATAGTATCGACACGACGTACTACCAACAGGGTTAGAGAAAGAAAGAAATACACAGTGGAAACGAATCGTACTCCGAGAACCCATCAACCGAACAAGTGCCCGTCCTTGATCCCGATTATCATACGGCATGGTAATTGTGGTCACTTTCTGAGTGAATCACATCAAACCGAACATCATCCTCTAGGTCTTGCCATCATCGATTGTCGATTTTTTAAATTTCCCTCTTGTATTCTTTGGATAAACGAAACAACTTGGACAGAAAACGAAACGAAACGAAACGTCCGAAGCGAGTCGAACGAAACAAAAGGAAAGGCATCAAATCGCATGCACATTCTGTTCCAGAATGTCAACCCTTGCCTCGAATCGTCAACATCATAGCTATAGCACCAGCAACCGCACCATCATCGATTCTGTCCACTGGTCGAAGAGCAAACAACACAAGACTGGTTGCTCGTTGTCAAAGAGCAGCAAGCAACAACAACAACAACAGCAACAACAACAACACAACAACTACCACGACACCCACTACTCCAACGAGAGCAGCAGCAGCCACGAACCAACAGAAGATCCCACCGCTCCGCTCTCGACGACGGATTCGCCGGAATCCTCCGCAACCGGCCCGGCAGACGAATCATCGTTTGTGAGCATGTCTTCCTCCCTTTCGGCGCTGACCACTCAAACCTTTGTTTCGGGCTTCACCGGGTTCACAACGACGATCCGAGCCAAACCGTCACAAGCCACCGCAAACACGGGCAGAATTTCCGGCATCGGCAACGACAACGACAACCGCTACTCCAACAATGCGTTGCAACAGCAACAGCAACCACCGACCGCACCGCCACAAAATTCCTTTCTAGGCGCGACCTTTGGACCTGCGTCGTCGTCCGGTGCTCCACCCGCTTCGTGCACGGCTGGGGAGCGGCAGCAAAGGAGCGAGCGCATCCTCCGGTTTGCCAGCAAGCGATTGAAGAAATCACACGTCGAGGACTATTACGAGTACAAGTGCCGGAAGAGAAACCCTCACAGATCCCACGGGAGCAGCAAACACAACAATTACAACCATAACCACAACCACAACGACGGAATCCTTGACGTTTGTCACTCGGATATTCAGCTCGACTCGATCCTGGGAAACGGATCGTACAACGTTGTCTATTCGGTGAAGCGCATTCGAACCACGAGTGGGACCAGCCGATCTCACTCCCATCTACAACCGCGATCCATCGATCCGAACACCGTGGTCGTCAAGACGCTGCGTTCGAAACTCCTGAACGACGTTCCGATGCTGGCCGCGTGCGCCGCCGATCTGCGCAAGGAGGGCCTCGTGCTCGCCGCCCTCCAGCAGCAGCCGAACGAAGAGGAAGGCAACGAGGGAGCAAGGCACGTCATCAGGATCCTGGCCTGGGCGCCGACGGGCCTCGAGGCCTATTCCAACGGGTGCCACGACGCCTTCTTTATCGTTCTGGAGAAACTCGAGGGAACCCTGACCGACACCCTCAAAGAATGGAAGGCACTTGAGGAATTCCAGCAGCGACGGCGACGAGCCAGGCAGCGACACGATCGAAAGCAACAACAAGAGCAGCAACAAATCGAGTCTCTGACCGAAGACATCGAGTGTTGCTACAACCCTGGGAGACAGAGCATCAGCATCCACAACGAACACAACGTTGGCTACGAATACGAATACCCACACGGCAAGGGTCACAGCAAACACAAACGCCGATCCCGGCTATTGGGCTCGGTCAAAAATTCCTTTGTCCAAAAAAAGAGATTCATCTCGAAGGCCCTGTCGCAACTCCAGCAAAAGCAGTTGCTGAAACAGTACCATCGATTCGAGGAAGGAAAAGAACAAGGATTCGAGCAACGGGAAGACCGCGAGCGCGGCTTTGATTGCCACTACGAGCACATCTTTCCTTCTGGCTCGAACCGCGCTCACGTTCATCGCCCAGATGTGGATGCGGACGAGGCCTATTTCTGGAACGCACGCCTGGGCCTCCTGATCGATCTCTGCGGTGCCGTGTCCTTTTTGCACTCCCAGAAGATCATCCACCGGGACCTCAAGCCGGACAACGTGGGATTTGACCGCAATGGAACCCTCAAGATCTTTGATTTCGACGTGGCCCGGATCCTGCCCCCGCAGGCCGAGGACCCCGACCGCCTCTTTAAGCTCACCAAGAAGGTGGGATCCCCCCGATACATGAGCCCCGAGGTTGCCCGAGGGCAGCCCTACAACGAAAAGACCGACGTGTATGGCCTCGGCCTCCTGGCCTACGAGGTTCTGAGCCTKAAGCGACCTTTCGAATCGGTTCCGAGCGGCCGCAGCAAGAACCAGAAGTCCCGGAACCCAAACAACCATCACAACAACAGCACCGGTGTCTACGAGGATTGCGTCCCGGTCGTGGTCCGAGAGGAGCAACACCGCGACTCGCAGCGTATCCCGTCCAAGCGGTCGGAGCGCCGGAAGGGCCGCGTCGAGCGACTGTTTTACTGGGTTCGCAACAAGGACGACCGTGCGAACACCGATGGAATCATACAGCATCAAAAAGCCAACGGCAACATACCAAAGGAACCCATCAACACCGACGACCACAACAACTCTCAGCATCCACGCCGCCTTCCAAAATATGCTAATCTTCGGCCGCTTTTGCCAGTTGCAACACCACAAGAACTGCTCCACGAAGAGGAGGAGGAGGAGCAGCAGGTTAATAGCAGACTCATGTTCCAGAGCAGGGTCGATAGCATGCTGCCATCCACTAGCAAAAACCCATCTCTATGGACGCGCAAGTTCCACAAACACGGCCAAGTGTTCGGCAAAATTTTCGGTAGCAGCCACCACGGTAGTGGTTCTAGCAGTCTAAACGCTGGCAACGGCACCAAGAGCAGCAGCAAGCAACAACAACAGCAGCAGCGGCAACAGCAGCACAACATCAACGTCGTCGACTTTGAGACAAGGTCGTTCTTTTGGACGCAATCCCTGCGAACGATCATCGATCGGTCCTGGAGTTACGACATACCGACACGTCCATCGGCCAGTGGTCTCAAGCTTTCGCTCCAGGCCGAGGTGGATCGCATCAACAACGCTATAAACGTCCTAGGCAACACGAACCACAAATCACTCCAAAGCGCAAAGAGCTGCAACAGCGGGGACGATTACTCATCTTCCAGCATTTTCCTCGACGGAGTATCAATCACATAACCTTAGTAAGTTCATGCACTAGCATAATAACACAGTTTAAACATAGATCTGGTAGTTTTTGCTTCTACAATAACTCGGTGCAATATTTGACAGGAGGAAAACTTGGTCGCACTTCCATCAAACCTCCTCGGAGGGAAGTGCCGCCCCTCGGAGCAGCTAGAAGCATATACTTTCCAACAAAAGTTATGGTTCTGGCCATAAAGTGCCTCTTCTAGTTCACGAGGTTAAATATAATATTAAGATTTTTTTTTGACAGGAGGAAAATAAAGTTGAAGCCCCCGAAACTATAATGCACCAACGTGAATTATTTCTTTTGAGTTTGCGTAGCGTGCTCCAGTTTGACAAACTAAAGTGCCAAAAAGCCTGCAAGAGGTGCATATACGGCAATCTGGCGAACGCGAATTCTGCTGTAAGCATTAGGGGAAGGGTTATCGCGCCGCCGAGTAGAAGATTCCACCCGAAATCTTCGTCGCAAGAGTTGCAATCGTTTTTGATTTGATTAGATAATATGAATGATGAGGGCATTCGACGACGCCATGCCCTCAAAGAACCCGAGGTTGCTCGAGTGAACCCCGCAGTCAAATGGCCGTTTCTAGCGTGCCACATACCAGGGAAGACGGTTTGCCGATGCAAGAGGATCCGAACGCAGCGACAAAAATGTTGGGGTGCGCGTTCTCCTAAACCACACACAATTCGAATGGAAAGTAGGGCAGTCGCAATGGAAGGCAAAATTCGCTCAGTGGTGTCTGCAATCTCAACCGCGGAATTCATTTGCCCTTTTCCGATCCTAAACGCTGCAATCGATAGGCACGCAAAGCGGTTTGGCACATCACAGGCAACGCATGGTTCGATTTATTCCTTCAGTCAAAATGAAACTTAACTAAATTCTGGGCCGTGCAATTGCAAAAGTCTTCCCTGCCGCTGTCACTGTCACTGCCGCAATCGTAAAAGTTGATGCCATTTGCGTTCATGTTTCCATCGATGAACTTGAATCGCTTTCGGCTACTCGACACATCGAAGTCGAGAGAGCGGGTGATCGCCCCCGAGGTCTTGTTGTGTTCTAGCAGCACATCCGCCGTCCTCCGGTTGACAGACTGAGAATCCTTTTCCCGAAAGGACCGGATGGAGTACTCGACCTTGCTTTGGATGGTCTTCTTGTCGGTGCTATGAACAAACCGCGAAAGTTTTTCGTTCCAAATGACAATCCGAAAGCCCCCCAGCGTGAGTTCTTTCTGGAGTTCATCAACCAGCGCCGACTGGGTCTTGTACGTAAAATCCCCTTCCTCATACTTTTTCTGAATGATGCTCCGGAATTTGGAGTTCCCCGCGTTGTGTACCGCGCCTCCCCCCCGCTTAAAGACAACGTCACTCGAATGCGGGCTCTCCACTACAATTTTACTCTCGGCGTTGCCACTCTCGATGATTTTTCGGGTCTTGAACCATTGGATTATGTAGGTGGTCTTGATTTGTCCACCGTTGGTGATCGGCAGGTTTTGAGATGGGATTCCGAAAGAATTAAGGGTATACAGTAGCTCCATGGGCGATCCTGCCCTCCGAAAAAGGAAAATTCAGCAGCAGGCGAGTGACGAAGAACAAAAAATTCAATGAGTCGCATAGTGTGTTGTGTCGTGCGAATCGGATCGATTTAGAGTGTCCAGTGTAAGTCCCCAGTCGTGCTCCGTAGCTGGAGTTCATCTCCAGCAAGGAAGCGCACGACAAACAAAATCATAACACTGCCTCGCTCAATACTTAACACGGGACACTCACCAAGATGCAGCCGTATCCTTGGCAACACAGCCGACTTTGTTACCAAAAACCGACCAAACCGAAACTTGAGGGTTTTTGGTGCGCAGATGTGAAAGGCGGAGGCACGAACCGGTGCTTGGTGCTTCAGACGTTTGACTGCGCTACCGGTCATCCCCCCACCCATTTTGAACTCTGGATCGAACCACATGATGACAACAATTCCTTTGCGCTGCGTTTCCAGGTCCTCGACGTGACCGTTGGTCGTGACGATGGAAGTGAGGTACAAGCTAATTTTCACCTACACAGGTCGACAGCATTGCGATTCGATACAGGTATCAGGATCATTTGAAATCGCAGCACCCGTCGTCCACAAACGATGGGCAAGAAAGAGAAAAAGATGCGAAAACACTGGTGAGCTTCCTCTTTTCACTTTCTCCGATGTGTTAACGAGTCCTTTAGTCATGTCATTGTAACCCAACCCAACCCAACCCAACCCAACTTACACGGACGTCCGGTGTAAGCCCCGAGATATGGTCTGTTGGAAAGGAAATCAAAATTCGCCTGCCAGCCCGGTCCCGATATGGAAGAAGCTGCAGGCCCCCCTTCTTCATGGTCCGCTGCTCGCTCTTGGTAAAATCATCGAGGCACACCGGGCGCTGTAGGCACTGCTCCCCGAAACACTCTGCAATGTTGGTCAGGTGCTTGATTATCCTCTCTGCGGCCTCTTTCGGACGAAAAAGACACGTCCTGAGGAACCGCAGCTTGAAGCGGTCTTTCTGGACGTACGAGTCGGGAAGAGACAGCGCCTTGGTGTAGTATTTCTTTTTGGATTCTGGCATCACTTGAAGTTCTTCTTCCAGCATCGAAAGGGATCTTATCAGAAGCTCTGGGGTTTCTTCTACGGCCATGCTGGAAACCCCGTGGATCTCTTCCGTGATTTCGTTGCGGTCCCGCAGCGTAAGGGCGAGTAGTTCCTTCGACAGAATCTCCCCCGCCTCCTTATTCGAAACGTACGCGTTCGACGTCATACCAGCCGCAATCGGTGAGATTGGAACGTCAGGGGGGCTCGGGATTCCTCTTTAGCGTACTCCGTGCTCTCAGCGAGCGATGAACAGCCGAGTTCTGTTTATCTGTCGTCCTCTTAAATACTAGTAACGCGTCTCGTAGCACACGAATACTCGTCTCCCTGCCGTACGGTAGCGTACGGGAGTACCGTAGGCCTGAGGCAAAGAAAGACCTTGAAAGTACGGTCAATAAAGTCTTACAATTTAGTATTATTTTTTAGTGGATACTGATTGATGATTCATAGGAATGCTCTAGAACACTAGAACACACATCTCGAATAATAATACAACAGATGCATCATTCTAACGGAGCTGAGCGAACTGATTACTGTTAAATAAGCCAAATATGGAGCAGCTTAATTCACTTGTGACTTACTACGTGGTATTGCCTTACAAACAATTCCTAAGGCACAAATTAAAGTCTATTATCTATTAAGTAGTTGCAAGTCAAAAAACATGAAATAAATAATTTGATTGTGCTGAGGTCGCCCTTAATCCAACTTGCCTCCATGCCGGTATACAAGTACTTACCTTACCGGTACGTAAGAGAAGAATTTTGTTATTACTTATTGAAAATTAGTACAAGTACCGGTAGTAAAATGTAAAGTCGTACCTGTTCCGTACTGTACAGTACTCCATTCAAATCGTCCACGACTGCAAAATTAAGGCAAAAAATAGCTGTGTTTATTATTTTGCAGTACGAGAGGGAATCACAGGTTGCTTCGACAAAGGAAAATTGCAGTGTTAGCCACCTTCTTGTGACGTTAACACACTTATTCGAGTTGTTCTCATTGCTGCATCAAAGGCGTGTCGATCCGGTCGAGATCCAACAACCATCACCGTCTTCAGAACAAACTCAACAAGATGCTCCCCGAAACCTTGGCATCGAGACGTGTCGGACCGTAATGGAGTTTCGAGAGAAACCACTGGTTCTTCTTCGGGCGAAAAGTCCGCGGTCAAACATTCGCAATCGGCGTGCTCAGAGGACTCCGAAACAGCCGTTGACGTACGCGCAAAAATCCTCTCTGCTGCTGTCGTCGCTGTCGGTGATCTCTTGGAAACAACAAACGTCATTGCCGTCACCGTTAACACTGCCATTGATGAACTTGAACCGCTTTCGTCTCCCGCCCGCCACGTCGAAATCAAGGGTGCGCGTGGTCGCACCCGAGGTGGTTTTCTCTAGCAACGTGTCCGCCACCCTCCGATTGATGGACTGGAAATCCTTCTCCCGGAAGGCCCGGATCGAGTATTCGATCTTGCTGTAGATGGTCTTCTCGTCTGTAGCGCGAATAAATCGAGATTGATTCTCCTTCCATATAATGATCCGAAAGCCCCCTAACGTAAATTCCTTCTGTAGCTCGTCGGCTAGCTTTGTCTGGGTCATCTCCATAAAGCCACCCCGCTCCCATTTCTTTTGGATGATGCTACGGAATCGGGTGTTTCCGGCATTGTGGACCGCGTTTTTGCCACCTCTCTTGAAGACTATGTCCGTAGAGTTCGGGCACTCCACGATATACTCGCAGTCGCGTTCGTTGCGCTCGAGGACTCTCCGCGTCTTGAACCACTGGTTAATGGACGTCGTCTTGATCTTGCCACCTGTGGTGATTGGCAATATTTCCGCTGGAATCCCAAAGGAATTCAGCGTGTAGAAAAGTTCCATGGGCGAGCCTTGTCACGAAAAGAAAAGAGCCAAGCGAACAAGCATCAGCGATTGAGCACCACATAGTACACGAGCCCTATGGTGTTGCGTAGTCTTCTCGTGGCGTTCGAATCGACTTTAAAGCGAAGGCATTACAAACAAGAAACAGTACTCGAGCTAACTTCAATGTCAATCGATACTTCTTTTCTTCTTCTATTCAAAGAATCTAGCGTGCGAGCCCCCACCAAACAACGAATCAAACCAGCAGCTCATCAGAACAGAATCGAGTTCCAAAAACCGCGAAGGACTTACCGAGATGGATTCGAATCCTTGCACGCACCGGCGCTGGTTCGAAGAAAAAGCGACCAAACCGAGACTGTACGGTCTTGGGGGTGCAGATGTGAAAGGCGGCAACGCGGATTGAAGTCGTCTGCCGCAGCCGGGACGCCGGCCGCTCCTTCATCCCTCTGCCGAAGCCAAACTTCGGATCAAATCACAAGATCACGACGATTCCTTTGCGCTGCGTTTCGAGATCTTCTTCGAGGCCGTTGGTCATCGCGATGAACGAGTAGTAAAGGCTTATCTTCACCTACCGGAACCGATGCACAAAAGTAAAGTAAAGTGCAATAGTATTGCAAAATTTTCGGTGTAAGAAAGTTTTCACATAGCATCATAATGGGTACATGTGCATACGCATGCACGTCCCAAATCGAAACGATACAGCGGCAATGGTGGGATGCCGATACGCATGCCTTTCTATGCTCTTTTCGTTGGCTCGATTCCTTCGTATCTGCATATTTACATGTCCTTCTATGATTCGTTCGGTTCGGTCCTCGGTTCGTTTGACACACGAGGTGGCAATACGAACACAATGCAACACACTCGAGGAACGTTCAGCACTCGAATCGATCCCGGTAGCAAGCAGACAAGCGATAAGCAGAATGCATCAAATTACTCACTCGGATGTACGGTGTGTCCCCCGGAATATCGTCCGTCGGAAAGCAGATCGCGATCCGACGCCCAGCACTGTCTCGATACGGAAGCATCTGGAGGGGCCCCTTCTTGATGATCATCTGCTCTGTTTTTGTGAAGTCATCGAGGCACACCGGCCGCCGCAAGACCTGCCCCCCGAAGGCCTCCCCGAGAATATCCAGGAATTTGGTCAATCGATAGGCAGCCTCTTTCGCATCAAAGAAAACCGCCCTTAGGAAACGGAGCTTGAAACAGTCCGTGTGGACGTACGAGTCGGTGTAGGACAGCGCCTTGGTGTAGTTCACCTTCTTGTGAGAGGGTATCTTTGCCAGTTCATTCATCATCTTCGAAAGGGACGTTTCCAGAAGTTCTGGGGTTTCTGGGGTGTTCATGCTGGCAACGCCATGGATCTCTTCCGTGACTTCGTTTCGGTCCTGCAACGAGAGATTGAGAAGTTCCTTCGACAGTATCTCTCCCGCCTCCTCGCTCGACATGAACGCCGCTGATCCAGCCGGTGGCACGGCCGGCACGGCTTGCTCCTTGATCTTTGGGTCGACCATGAATTGCTTGTGGATCCGGTGTGTTGGTTCGTGTTGATGATACTGCCACCGGTAGGAGTCTCAGTTCCGTCAATAACTGGCTACGTACTCGTGATTGTGGATTGTGTACAGTCTCACGATGACTTGATTCTTCTTTTCTTCTATTTTCTAATTGAAAATCTTTACCGCAATAAGTCGACGTATCATTTTTTAATCTACCGGTACCGTACTTTGGTCGTAATTTCTTCCTTTTTATTGTATTCGACTTCCATGATTTTGTAAATGTGTATACTTCTACTTTTTATTTGTTGAAGTGCGTATTGTCTGGAACAGAAAAGAACTTAAGTACGAGTTGAGGTAGGTACTAGTAGACAGCAGGATCCTAGTGTTCTTATTGAACAGGATCTTTACCGTAGGCGTTCGTTCCGACGACCAATAATCGAGGAATTCTCGGTTGAACCTTGCAGTATGTTACCTAGGGCTACCGTACAAAACTATTGCTTTGATTCTACAACCGGTACCAGTTTCTTTCTTTCTACACGTCACTACTAATAATTTACATACCTGTTTTCTCATGATTAGTACGTAGTCACACTAACACCAAAAAGAAGTTTTCAAAAATTGGGCATTAATACTAATGATTGTTGACGTACTAGGAGAACGATAAGCATGGGTTGGAAGAAGAACGGCGAGAATGAGTTCGGGTTTCAGAACTGGTACCATACTACTAGTACTAATGTAGTGTCCACGCCACAAAGCAAAGCGGGGTAGTGTCAGATCGAAAAAGATATCGCCCGAACCAACCGTGTCAGGCGCGGGACCTACCGATTTCTATTGTTGTCTAGTCGGCGAACCCAACGCATAACGCATGTTCCAGAGAACGATGCAACAAGTTGCGTTGGCATCGCAATGTCGTTAGCACGGCACGGGCAATACTGAAATATTATTGCCTCTCTCTCATACTTTTATTGGTGAGATTTAATGATATTGTACTACGCACGTATTGTCTAGATGAATCCCTCGACCGCGCGCAGGGAATGAATTCGGCGAGAGCCGGGTGCGCAGCACTTCCGTTCCACTGTCTCACGAAGGGCGCGCCCCCTCGTTTCGCAGAAGGCTTTCTCAATCTTTCCCATACTGGTGGCCCGTCGGTCTCACGTAAGCGAACCGAGATCCCCTTTTCGTTCGAAGGCCAACCGATGGCATGGAGAAAAGTACATACCGGTACGGGTGGGAACAAAGAGATAGTTGTTCGGAACGGAACAAAACGCGAGGCGGATCCTTGCAGAGCTCATCCAGCGCGTGTCGGATCGAATCGAATCGATCTCAAAAGGTTCCATCAGCGTCAGCATCAGTATCGAGCCTGAACAAAACGTTGATTGAGACTGATTCCTTCCACTCTACGACCTTGCACAATCCMTGCGACCATTGATGCCAGTGCGAAGGCGTTTCGAGTCTTCCATTCTAGTATTGAACAAATCATTAAGAACGAAACGGAACGAAAGCGAACAGAAGAAAGTTCGACTCCCCACAAGACCGGCACGAAAGAGACAGAGCAACCCGTTGGAGCAAAAATCCGGGACGGCAACACGAATCTAACAAACACACKGACACACGGACACACGCGGACACCGGAGACAAAATTCCATGCCGGGTCAAGAGCACAACGCCACCAACACCATTTTTGTCCACAGCGATCCATCGGCATCCCCATCTCCAACAAGACCACTCCCCGACTATCCGTTCGACGAGGACAGCACCACACCGACCCGACCGGAAGAGAGAGAGACCAGGGCACAAGAGCTTGCACTGATCGTCTTTGGGCTCTTTTGCTGCGAGGGATTCCGTTCTTGCTAGCTATCCGGCTTGTTTGATTCGATTCGATTGGATACGACTCAGGTGGATTGCTCTTTGTAGTTATCGTAGTATTCTGGTTGCTTTCTTCGATTCTATCTATCTTCCCCATCCCGATTGTTTGAGATGGTGGCCGGCACCGATGCCTCGTGTGAGGCGACCGACGCACCGGAGCAAACGAAACAGAACCAGCAGCTTCAACGCAAAAAGGTGAAGCGGCAGGGCAGTGGCAGCATGTCCAACACAGAGCGGCCGTCGTCGCCGATCAAATCCATCAAGAAGTCGATCCGAAACCGGCTCCAGAGAATTAAGGACGGAAAGGAATCGAGGCAGAGGCATTCGCAGCGGAACGGCCTCCGAAGCCGTCCTAGCAAGGAGGAAAAGCAGGAAAAGACGCAGGAGAAAAAACAGCTACAGCGTCAGCAGCAGAAGCCGCAGCAGAAGCAGCATCCGTTCAATGCTACTCTGTCAAAGCAGAAGAAATCCCCACAAAACGCGGTCGGCAGCAGCGGCAAGAAGCAAAAGGTCCCGGCTGCTTCTTCTGCAAAGCAAGTCAGCAGCAAGAGCAACAACATCAGCGAAAGCAACGCGGCCACTGCAAACAGAAACACCAAGCCATTGGTCAAGAACTATATCTCCCCCCCTTCGCAGACATTACAGGCGTCGACACGTACCGAAGAGCGGCGTGAAGAAAAGTCTCCTGTTCGGAATCGTAGGGAGAAGAGGAACAAGAAAACGAAGAAGCATCCCTCCCAAGACGCCACAACCAAGCAGAGGAACAGCTTTCGATCTTTCTCCGAGTCCTCCGATGATTACGATTACTCCGACCATACCGGACTTGGTGCCAACCGCACCTACGATTCCGTCGGAGACGAAGAAGACGACTACTTTGATCGGCGGTATTCCCGGTCGTACGATACCCGCGGATGGAGCTACAGCACACGCACCGGCTCCAGATCCTCCTCCTCGTCATCCTCGGACGGATCGTATGATTCGTCCTCCTTCGACGACGACGAAAGCACCATCTCGGCCACCAAGCGCACAATGCGGATGGCGGTGCACCGGAATCCCAGCGACGACGCGAGCAGCGGCCGAGGCCGGAGCCGAAACCCGAGGCGGAGGCCTCCCCCGTCTTCCCCGAGGGCACGGGAGGACCACATTTCGAGCCCCCGCCGGAATCCCCGCATGCAAACCAACCGGTTCGTTGACGACGACTATTACTACGAGGGCACCAACACCAACACAGACGACGAGAGCCAGAGCTGCTACAGCGGGCTCAGCAGCGGCAACGAGTACAGCCGGAGCTGCAGCAGCGGCGTGACCTCCGGCGGGACTTTCGAAACCAACGACGACGACGATTACTCCTCATCCTCCTCCAACGACGCCGACGAGAGGGACTTTCGCAATCCCGGAGGCGGACGCCGTGGCTCCAACCCCCACCGCAAGCACCCCGTCTCGGACGACGAGGACCAGAGCGAGTGCTGGACGGAAGCACCGGTTCGCACCTACGACAGCGAGGAAGAATCCGACCGCAGCAGCGGTTCCTACTCCAAAAAGAACCACGGCCAATGCGTCCTCGATCCCGTCACGACGTACGATTGCGAGGAAGGATACGGAAACGGGAGCGGTCTGGGACTTGACCTGACCCGCACCCAAACGGACGACCAGACTTATACCTCCCGGGACATCGATCCGGAAGAGTTTGCGGCCTTTGTGCAAGAACAGGAAGCCGCGGAGCAGCGAGCCGAAAGGAAGAAGAAAGACAAGAGCGAGGGAAAGGACGCCGCTGTCGGTTCTGGCGTGTTTTCATGGATCTTTGGGGGAACAGCAGAAACCACCGAGCCAGAGGAACGAACGGCGCCGGCATCTCCGGCACGCCGGGGCCGTTCCCCGGCCCCGGTGAGGTCGCCGCGAGCCCACCAAGGGGACACAGACCGTCGCGCCTTCTTCGACGACGAGATCCGGGAACGCTCCACACGCGACTCGGCAGGCCGGGAGGGGTGCGGCTTTCAGATCGATCACGTTCTCAACGGTGGAGACAGCATTGCGGACTCATACGGTGGCCTCCGAGAGGGAGAGTTCCTGCTTTCCAATCGCGATTCTGCCGCCACCGAGCCCGGCCACTACGGAGGAACCAGCGAGAGGATGCACTCGATGGACAAGGGAAGATCCGGATCCTTCGGCGCAAGCGGAACCAACAACGCAAGGGCGTCTCTCCCCCCGAGATCCACTGCCGCAGAAACACCATCTCCTGCTGAAGAGGAAGAGGACGAGGGCTCTTCTTTCTTGTACTGCTGCTTGTCGCCAAACCACTCCTTTGACAAACTCAAAGACGGGACCGGCGAATCCGGGCGCCTTCCCCCGTCCTCCGGAGCCCTCCGGGACGAGTTCGAACAAACCGCCGTGATCGAAGAACCGTCCTTCGAGAAGCAGCTCGGCTACCGCGAGGCGGAGCAAGCCTTTGCCCCCGAATACGACGAGGCAACCCTTGCATCGACCATCTTCACCGAAGCAAACCAGGGGAGCGAACCGAGAAACCCGCGATCGCCATCGGGCTCGTGGCACCCTCGCTCTACGTCTGGGTTCGATCCGGAAGGCGCTTCGCCGTGTCCGTCCACCCATCGATCGTGGGATGGGAACGATGCGGGTGAAATGGGCGATGCACGATACCCCCGAAACGAAGCGGAGAGTTGGACGGGCCCTGTCGGCAACACGGAAGAGTACGGCCGAGGCCAGGATTGCGATGCGGAACAAATCGAGATGGAACTCGGATCCTACCATCCCGATCCCGACCACATTTCTCTTTCCTCTAACGACACCGATTCATTGACTTACAATGGAGAAGAGGAGGCGGCAATCACGGAACAAGTCAAGACCACCGTAAAGGCAGAATGTCTCGAGGACTACGATGTTTCCAATGTTTTGCATGGAAAACGATCGTTCAAGTCGAAGACAACCGAGGACGGCAGCTCAATCCTCCCCTTGCACTCTCCGAGCGAGAGAAGAGAACGCAGGAAGAACGCCATGAAGGCGCACCGCGACTTTCTCTACAACATGTCGACCAGTGCAAGCGCGTGCAACACGGAAGACCATGACAGAAACGACGCTGACGACGCCGAAGGCGCCGTGGAACCAGGGGAAGAGAACGGCTCCGACCAACACGAAGGCGAAGTTGCTGTCGAGACACCCGGAATCGCGGGAAGCAGCAGCAGCAGCGGAAGCAAACCAAACTCGATCGTACACGACAATGCCGGGCGTTCGTCCGATGCCGACAAGCCCGATGACATCATAGGACTGGTTCGAAATGCGTTCACGGTGATGATTTCTTCGAAGACCGAGGACGAGGCCGATCCTGAAGCTTCTGTCCTCAACGAAAGCAAGCCGGATCTTCAAGTCGATCAAGAGACAGCAGGCCTTCCGCTTGCCCAGGAGGAAGCAAGTACAAGCGGACCACAATCGTCGGTAGAAGAGGCTCTGAATGCCGCCTATCGGTTCTTTGCACCCTCTCAGGCCGACGAGCCCCTGATCAACGAACCCGTGCATGGAGAAAAACAGATCTTGCAGTGCACAAACTTTGAGCCGAATCCCGTGTCCCGTCCGGAAGCGACCGTGGAAGACCCGGTGCAAGAATTCCCTCCGGAAGAAACCATCGAAGAAAAAAACTCGATCCATTCGGTATCCTCGACCCCTTCGGACGAAGCCGTCACGAACAAGCTCGAGCTTCCGAAGAAGCCGAAGGCGATCAAGGATGTTGGTTACAACGTCGAGGGGATTCCGCTCGAGCTGCGACCGCAGAAGATCTGGAGAGTTCCTCCCTCTACTATGATTGCGGAGGAAGAAAACTACATGTCACCGACGTGCGCCAAAGAGTCGTACACGGCTCAGATTGCAGAAGCCCCTGCTTCTCCACCGGAATCGATCCGGGATGCCGGTCGTGAGCAAGCCGAAGACGCTTCTATCGCGGAGCAGCAACATGAACCATCTCCTCCATCGGACCCTGTTCCATCACAGATGGAATCGGATATCGATACCAACGACAAGAAATTGGGACGTCATGCCCAGAGATTTCGCAGAGGGAGAGATTTGAGACGATTCAACCGTCGACTCCAACAAGGCGATGGAGAAAAGAGACCCGTCCCAACGAAAGAGCCAAGCCTTCCCGCCGACCCTCCCGAGAAACAGTATTCAGATACAAGCAACCCCCGCGTTCAGCGACCACACAGAGATGCAGTACCGTCACCAATCGTCGCTGGTGGAGGAGAAACCACCCGGGACACAGCGGCGGGCGCTCTTGCCGCTCCTTCGATGCCCGATCCCGTGTCGCCACGGAGCAACAAGGCCGATTTTGTGGTCGGTTCCCGCAGGAGCAACTTGTCCGAGATCCGGTCACGAATCAAGCAGCGACGGAAATCGAAGCTGCAGAGCCGCCACCAGGCGGAGCAGCTGTCGCCACTGAACGGGCGGCGCGACGCGGCTTCGCCCCAACGGATCGTCTCGAAGCACAACACCGCCGACGCTCCAACGAAACGGTCCGGCATTGAGGCCGCGAAGACGAGAAACGCGACAGTAAGGAGCGCGGAGAACACACCGGTTGTGAACGCTGCCACKGACCGACGGGACGACTCTGCTTCCTGTTCGTCCAAAGATGGAGACGAATTCTTTGATACCATAACGTTCGACGAGGACAACATGGAAGGAATAATCGATGCGATGACACCGCCACGGGTCCAACGATACCTCGAGGAATCGAGCACGATGCAAAGTCCCAACACCATCGGCACCGCCATTTCCCTGGATTGAAAACTGCCGCAATAGCGATAGAAACACTTTGTTTCCTGCGTGGTACGTGGCTGGGCCGAGTCAAACGAACTATTATTACCGGAGTAAAATGATGTAATATACATAATATATATGTTTTTGGAACTAGCAATTTTAGGTATTAGTACCACAGTATATACTAACACAAACACAATATGATCTTGTCGCCCGAAGTATTGTACGTAGGTAAGTCGGTGCAGAGTCTGTTCTTCCATTGGAGGTAAGAATAGTATCACTGCCTTGCTCCATTTTGGAGGGTCGGGGTGGGGGTTTTGTAAGATGAGGGGGGGGGCCTGTTCAAAGTGCAGGGTTGGGCATCGGAGACCATGGGTCTCGACGCGGCTCTTCGCCACATTGCCTTTGCCGGAGCAGAAGGACAACGATCTTCTCGCGGTATCCAACCGTGCTTCAATTTGTCATCACAGGTAATGTTGATATCAAATTTGAATTAGTCAAATTTGGAGAGTACATAAATAGAGATTCTATAAAAGTACATGACAGAAGCCAGAGTTGAACAAGTTCACAAAATTTCGATGAGAGGTCCAGCTATGAGAAGAAATAATTGCATTCTAATCAAGCTTACGACAGAGGATGGGAAAACCGAAAGAAAAAGAATTTTTGGTTCGTAATCAGATGAATGGCTGCGATAGAAGGTGGCCATTGAAAAAAAAATCTCGACGAAACAATTGTACGGTATCGTACCGTATGGTTTGTGAGATGAGCGCGACGCGAAAAACAGTATATATATTGCCAGTACTACTGTAGGTATGTACATACGTAAAATTACTAAATGTAGTACGTATTCTACGTACTGTATGTATGTATGTATGTATGTATGTATGTACGTTAAGACCAAATTATCGATAGTATGTTTAGTACATATGATATAACATTCAACTGTGTACCGTACGCTGTACGTTAGCAACTATGAAACAGAAGGCAAAGGCATTGCGCATTGGCTTTCGTAAGTAACAACAATATCTATGCTATCGGTTGACTACATTTTTGACATTTTCTCTGTTTTTCTATTTGAAGCAAACGGATTTGGAAAATGTCAAACAAGACAGGGTCCTGCACTCTATGTCCTAATGTTGTCATATCGTGACCATAATTCCGATGTATTGCCTATATCGATACGACAATCTAGAATTCTTAAGACAATCATTGTCAGAAAGGGGAATTCAAAAAGTGAGTTGAATTGACGTATGGGAACTGTCAGATGCATTATGATATTTCTGAAAACAATACAAATAACAAACACCTTTTTATAAGGAAGGGGTCATGTCATGCAACCTAATGACCCCTTGTTGAATCGAATGTCCATTGACACAACGATTCCCTCGATACGAACCTCCTGAGAAAAGGTACAACGAGTGCGAGTACGAGTACTCGTCGAGCACTTGTACCGGAAAGGGCACGAGTACGTGTTTTGCTGAGTTTATGCTCTGTTGCCATCCATTATTTCAATGTGCTTGTTGATTTGATTTTGGTATTTCAATAGATTTAATGGCCATCAATCATTGTTTCAAACCGGACAAAAGAGATCTTGAGATCACCGCACTATTTCTGAAAGAATTGAAGAAAATCTGCGAAAAAGAACGTTGAAAATGGCCTCCGAAGATGATAAAGATAATATGACGTCCGCTAGATTGGAACTTAACCAGCTCCACCCCAAAGCGGTGATGTGGATCCCTCGAATCGTGGGTGTGATTACACTTGTTTGTGGCGCCTCTATGATTTCGATGGCGTGGAAACGGAGTGACCTGTTGTTTCATCGATTGGTGCTAGTCATGGCGATCCATCTAGCGATCCTGGGAATAACTCTTATCATTGGTGCCGCAGCCATTCCGGAAAGCTTAAGCAACAGTGACGAGCTGAGCGAATCGATTCTCGGATACCACGGAACGGAGGCCACTTGCACCGCCCAGGGCTTTGTCTTCTATGTTTGTTTCATGGCGTCCATGATGTACTATTGTAGTTTTTCCGCCTATAGCTACCTCGGAGTCCCCCGCAACTTTGTCAGTCAGGGCTTTGAAGTGGCCGGAAAATACATCCACGCCTTCGTCAACTTTTTTGCCCTGGTTACGGCGGTGGCGATCGTTCTCCTGGATGGATTCAACAACACAGGGCTCGGTTTTTGCGGCCCCGCCCGCAGCGACATCAGCACCTACAAGCTCTTTCTCATGGTGCCGCTGATGCTGGAAATTGTGTTTTCTTCGGTGGTCATGGTTCTGCTCTACGGGAAGGTGAAAAGAAACCAGGCGATGATCTTTATCAATGCCAGATCCGTGGCTCGCCAGGCTACCATCTACCTCGCGGTGCTGTACTGGGTGGTGGTGCCCGTACTTCTTTCGCAGTGCATCTCCTGGGCGACGAATGGTGGGCACGGCCGGAGCTTTATGACTTTTTCGGTGGTCAATTTCTCGTTGTTTGGCTTGTGGAGCATGCTATCTTACTGGTATTTTTCCGTGGAGAAGAGGCACCATAAAAAGCGTCGACGCGGAGACGACGACACCACCGACCCCACTAGTACTTTTTTCGCGACGGAAAGGACGCAGATGGACAGCATGCGCGGAAGATCGAGCAATTGCATCTTCTCCACCAAAGAATTCAATTCGTCACGGGCGAAAGGCGAGTCAGAGGCACCAAACTCTCAAACACGGACACAACGATTCTCCTTCAACATATTCGATGGAACTAATGCGAGCGGCATGTTTGCGAGCTTTGTCTTCTCTGGGGACGATGAGGACGAAGAAGCCGACAAACTAGAAAGCGACAAATGGAAGGATATACAGGACCACGTTTAATTGTACATTGCAGCACAGAACATAAATGCGCAAAACACAAGTTCACCGCACGAACAGAAGGTAACTTAAAAATCGCGAGCCAACAACCTAGGTACGAGATAGCAGAACTACACGTTTCCTTGCCGATAGAAGAGGAGTACGCAGGTATCAGTCCAGTACAAATGTGCAGCAAGACGCCACGGAAGCGGAAGAAAGGATCGTGATACAGAAAACGAGTGGTAGAATTCGCAGTGGGAAATTAGAAAGTAATATTCTACACAACTCTACAACCTCAATGGAAATTTAGAAACTAGCAACTCAAGCAAAGATATAGAAAATGAGGCGTTATATTATCTTTTACTGGGAAGAACTGCCTCGTCGAGCGAGAATATGAATCGAAATACTGTGTTACTCTGAAATTCTATGCGTGACCAAACTCCATCCACATCTCTCCTGTTGCGGGATCTCGTTTACGAAGCTGGCATTGGTATTGAAAACCATCCAAGATTCTGTCTACCGCTTTGGCACTGTTTGTGACAATTCTCCACTCGTTGCGCGACTCCCGGCTTACCTCTACAATGATTTCGAATGTAGGGTCACTTCTTCGTTTCGTCTGTGTCTTGGAGATTCCCACGGGGCGATAGTTGCCGCCTTGGTCGAGAGCCAACTTTTTTTTCCGTTTTGCCTCTTCCTTGGCCATTTCGTCACCAATAGTAATTCTTTCCTGACCCCCCACCAAACCATTGAGGTCCTTGTTTTTTAGCAACCCGCGGAGGTTTCCATGGGCGGATGCTATCAACCGAACGCCCCTCTGTTTTACCGTGCTCGCGGCCTGGACTTCCTTCGGTCGACCGATTTCGTCAATGACCATCACGTGCGGTGTGTGATTTTGTACGCACTCGATCATAACGGCGCTCTGCTTGTCGAGCGAAGGGACCATCATGCGTCGCGCCAGTCCGATGCATCTGTGTGGAGTCTTTCCGTCTCCGGCAATCTCGTTGGAGGTGTCTACCACGATGACGTTTTTGTCTTGGGCCAACATCCGGGTAGCCTCGCGCACGATCGTTGTCTTTCCCGATCCCGGCTCACCGAGAATGAGAACCGACATGTTGGTGTGGTTTAGTACGTCCATGAGCATCGCCGCGTTGCCGAGAACGTTACGACCAATCCGAATGGTCATACCAATGATCTGACCGTCTCGATCGCGCATGGCCGAAAAACGATGGAGCGAACCCATCTTTCGAGTGATTCCCACGTCTAATCCGGCACGGTTGTCGGACCCGAAGGTTCCCAACCTCGCCGTGATCTCTTCGATCTCCCCTTGGGTGACGACTTTGTCTTCGTCGTCGCAGAGATGAACACGCGAACCATCGATCCAGCAAAGGGCACGGCGCCCAATGTCGAGGACAATGTCATTCAAAAGTTCGATCGGGATCAAATCCTCCTTTGCTCGCTTCGAAGTTGGACTGCTCCTGGTGAAGATACCCAAGAGACTGTGGTTTTTCTTTTCTGAATCAACAAAAATTTTATTGTAGACGGATGGGAGAACATCGAAAATCTCGTCCACATCGCTTTCGATTTTCAGTTTTTCTCCAAAAAATCCGTCCTTGGGCCGGGTTGCCATCATCAATTCAGTGCTTGCGATTGCGAACGTGTTCTCCTTGTCGAAACAAATGGCTCTATAACCTTTGTTCTTTATCGCATTTTGGGCCCGGATACTGGAAGCATGGATCAACTTATCCAAATGGTTTGGTGCCAGAATTTCTTGGATTCGTTCCGCCGCATTCTGAAGAAAGGCGACATCCATTGCAGCGTACTCGAGAGAGGTTTGGGCAATGGGACGCTTATCCCAGAGATTGATTCCGCTGTTCATTCTTCCGTGGACAAAGTCCTTGCTTGGGTGTTTTGGAAGATCGAGTCGAGACAAAAACGCATTAAAGCCCTCGAAGGGCGATCCGCAGAATAACTCGGCCAAGAGCTGTGTATCGAGGGCACCAGAAAGTTTGATACCGCCAAACGCTTCGAGCGCAATTGCATCATTGCGTAGATCGTGAATCAGTTTGACTGGCGTTTCGTTTTCCAAGAGACTCTTGAGACCTTGGCACACCTGTTCTGCGCCGATTTGATGGCAATCGAAGATGTAAACCGAGCTACCCGTTGCAATCTGAAGAAGCTCCAGACTTTCGGGCACACCTTCGCAATCAACGGAAACAACACACTCGATATCCGCGAAGAGACGGTCCAGAGCACTTGCCAGCTTTGATGGCTCCTTGACATAGTAACAAATTGTCTTTTCTCCTACTATGAAAGTCTTTCCGAAAGCAGATCGGTCTTTCTTTGCGTGTATAAAACACGCGGAAGAATCTCCCTCGCCAATGATCTGAAGCGTGAAATAAGACTTTCCGTGTTCCTCAAATATCTGCTTCATGGTCATTCCTTTCATTCCACCGGGTCTCTCCACATCAGACAACTTCATCGTTCCGCCATTCTGGCACACAGAATGGTGCACTCTCTTCATATATTTTTTCATGATGCAATGCCTATTCCTCGGTTTCGTCAATATAAGTTTTATGCAAGTTATTTTGAATAGCCAAGGATTTTCCCGATCGAACCATCCATTCCCCTGAGACGGCTTTGGGTTTCCTCCACGGGGCGATCGAGTGACCGTGTCCACTACAGTCCAATCAGTCGAAACAGCAATCCCAAAAAATTATAAAGGTACATGAAAACCTGGATCTGCGAAAAGAAACACCGTGCACACGCTTCAAGTCGAATCAATCAAAAACCACGCGGTGCTCTTCTACCAAATGCCGATCTTCTTGCTCGGTGCCACGAACACATTCCCAAAGCCACCATAGTGGTTTGGCATGCTACACCGTAGCGTGCAAGTGCGCAGACCGGCAGTGTACAAGGGTGCGGACGGACCGGCAAGACAAACCTACGGTGGGGTGAACCCGTGACTGTTGCCGTCGGTGGCGGGAAGGACGCA
Source organism: Pseudo-nitzschia multistriata (assembly GCA_900660405.1). Lineage (NCBI taxonomy): Eukaryota > Bacillariophyta > Bacillariophyceae > Bacillariales > Bacillariaceae > Pseudo-nitzschia > Pseudo-nitzschia multistriata. The sequence continues at coordinate 303,626 of CAACVS010000602.1, read as the reverse complement.
ACTCGACGGAAGGCATCCCCCCCGCGATACTCCGCGATGATCTATCTATTTGTCATGCGACACAGTGGCGTTGTCGGATTGCTGTTTTGTAGTGGATTGCATTGCATTGCTTTGTTGTATCTGCAGTGCCGACTTCTTGCTCTCGTTCGTCCGTTACATCCACAGTACTGATTTGCTACGACACTGCCTTTGCTTTGCCCAGAACAATCGTTGCATCCGGGACACTCGTCGACCGCAAATCAATGTGTGTTCCTCGAGGAAATTGGCACTTGGTTTGTTGCGGGTTTTGTTCTTTTCTGCGGCTACAGTTGTTCACCGCACGAGAATCGTGCAGGTCCGCATCGAAAATCAAATTTCCATGCCAAGCCGCATCTTTTGTCGCCATCGCACCGGCCATCTGCACCGCGGTGCAAAGTTGACGGTGTTTCTATGAAAACAATGTCAGACGATGCTAGACGATGCCGGAACGGTTCCTGAGATACCTGTTGGTGTTTTTTCGTTTTTCCGAAACAAGCATTGCGTCCTCTTTTTCGCGCTCGGCACATGTTTCTCCTCCTACCAACCTTCAATCAGAACCAGTCTTTGAACCAGTCTTTCATGTAAAATCATGCTATGCTCAGTATCTTTTAGAAGTCCGCCATGGTATTCAAATAGTCGATACCATCATGTGTTGTTGTAATGTTTGTTCTCGACCATTGCTTGCTGCTTTCAAATTTTGGATAGATTGATTTGATTTTTGGATAGATTGATTTTGTTCGATTATTTTTGAATTTTGCTCGGGTACCTCGTACGAGTACGCTACGTATGCACTGTATGTGTATGTACGGCATACCGATATGTAATATGTATAACGGTAGGTAAGTGTTCTCCTGTGCTAGTATTATGAGGTATGAACGGTATGTGAATATGATACTTATCCATAAATACAGGAACGTACAGTAAAAATACAACGTTGGTCACAAGAACATGTGTGACACGGACAACCCCGGTCTCCGAAGAATTCGGTTGGTGGAGTTTGGCGATTTGGTGACGTCCGCTTCTCGTCACTCTATTTTTAAATGCGACCAAGGTTGAAGTTTGAATCAATCAGAATTCTCGAACTATGGCAAGTTCTAAGAATGAATCACGACACGAATCTCCTTCTGTCGGTAGCTCCTTACTTATTGTTACCTTGAATTGGTTTTTTCCATCCCTTTGTGCTGTTCTGCGCGTGTGACGAATTCGATCGAGAACACGGAACTCGAACCCAACCCATGCCGGAAACACGGTCGGACGCAGCAGGCCTTACGGTGTTGTACTTGGTACAATTCCATACAATCACAAAACAAGTTTGACATCGACGCCAACAATCCGTCCGAACATCTACAGAACACTCGCAGGACAAACTTCTCCGTGACTCGCATGCCTTTAGAATCTTTACACAACACACACAACAACGCAACACAAAATCAAAATAACACCAGCATGTCTTCCTATTCTTCCACCGGCTCGTACATGGAATCAAGAGCGCGGAGCATGAGCACGGGCCACGATTCGGGCGCCAACCACCACAACAACTCGCCGTCCTCGGCACCCAAGCGAAGCGTCACCAACAACTCGGTCGTCGAGGCGATGATCACCTCCAACAATCTCCGAAACTGCGCGGAGGTCCAGGACATGATCCTGAGGTGCCGGAGCGAGCGCGAGAACAAGTCGTCCGTCCCCTTTGTGTGCAAGACCGCGCACCGATACTTTGCCGGGTCGTGCGTGAACAAGCCCCCGGTTTGATTCGATTCGATGGTTTCGATTCGATCGGAGTGCGTTGGAACCCAAGGGTCCGAAACAAACCATGCCACTACACGCAGGAAGCAATCGTTGCGCCATGCCAAGGCAAGGCAGACGATGCTTTGCAACGATGGGCCGAGCATGCGAGGCGATTTCGATGTTGTTTGGAAAAGAAACCACGAACCACTGCTGTGAAATACTGTAATCTATCGTGTGTAAAACTAGAAACGCTGTTTCCAACTATAAATTACAACATTACTATCACTCTCTACCGTTCTTTCCATTGAAACGGCTTGGTATTTCAACCTTTGAAGGTAGGTGATATCAATGGACACAGGATGGAGCTCTACGCAGCTCTAAGCAATATCTCAATCTCAAGACCCATCGTTCTTTTCAACTGTTGCAGGAAGAACAGAACGAGTACGTACCGTTACCGTTGCGAGCAGAGACGAGTCATGGATCGTTCTGTTCGTTCGTTCGGCACGAAAATGGGGGAGGATGATTTAAAAATTCAAGCGAAAGAATTCTGTTTTTTTCGAAAATACTACGGTAATAGTCACTGCATTCCTAGTAAAAACTGAACGTACTACGCGCATTGATTCTATGCTGTCATTTAAATTATGAAAAGAACGTTCTACGCTGGACCGTGCCGTGCCGTGTCGTACACTCCTATGGCACTTACGTACTTGTCCAGTAAAATAGTTTTGTTCGTACTTCGTACGGTAGGTAGAAAACAAAAGTCGATTCGGCGTGATTATGAAACGAGCCACAGAAGGGATGAATGCCACCAGAAACCCTCTACGCCTCTACCGTTCTGTTCAGGAAATGGTTGTACCATCAGTAACTAAGCAATTCATGCCATCCGAGTTTTCTATCAGTCCAACGAGGAGTTTGATGCATACCATTATAAGGTTCTGCCATTCCAATGAAGAAATCTATGCCATCCTAATAAAGAAAGTCTCACATTTAGTGCCAATAATTCATACTATCCGATTCTTCTTTCAGTCCACTGAAGGATTTGATTCACACCATTCGAAGCCTCCCGTGTTCAATTTAAGAATTCCCCATACTACTACTTCGTACTAATGATTCATGGCAGCCGAATTTTCTATCAGTCCACAGAAGAGCTTGAATCGTACAGTAGTATTCGAAGCCTCCATGGTTCTAGTAAAACAAAATCGTTCGAACGAGAAAATATTTGTACTACCAATACTCATTCAAACTATCGGAATATATATCAGCCTAGCGAAATGCTCAATGCATACCACTTGATGATCCTTCCGATCTTCTCAGAAAATCGCCCCACTACTATCATCCATTCCTTCTACCATCGAAGCGAATTTGGAGATATTTCGTGTCATCCGAATGTTCTAGCAGTCCACCGAGATATTGGATACATACGAGGCACCGCTCAAGGCGTCTGCCGTTCTAATGAAAAAATGAACGCACTACCGTACCGTACTACCAGAAGTTTCCACCCCGCGGGTGGGTAGTATTCCTACATTCCAATAGAAATTTCCGTGTCTCCGAAGAAAAATACTTCTGTCGGGGGTAATAATGATGCCATTCGTTACGGACAGGAGATACCGTACATCTGCTGGAAGCAACGATCTGTACCATACGTACGTACCCGTACCTTCCATCGTACCGTACATTTCAACGCAAGATCCAAACGTCCACTCCGATACGAGATGCTTTGGACGACGACTCACCGGATTCAATTCAATCAAACACAAGAGTGTGCCGCCTACCGATGTGCACGCAGCCGCGCGGCCAACGGATGGTTCCACCTATGCCTTCTGTGACTCCGTAGGGCCCTACTGCGTTTTCTACGGGCATCCCAACCGAAGGGTGCCGGGGAACCGCCGAGAATCTCGGTGGGCGGCACGGTTGAAAGCTTCGGGGTTTCGGTTGAACGCAGGAGGCGTCTCGCCAGAAGCCTTCCGCCAAATCCACCCCGGATCTTTGGTTGCGTATCCTGTTCGGTTCTATGAGTGAATTGCGAAGCACTTCTATGATGTATATACAGAACAACACGCACTACCGCGGTTCTTTGTCGTTCTATTTCGTTGCAAAGAATCACACGATCGGCAAAACCACGACGATACAGTTCGTATTGCCGTGTCGTAGTATTTCGTCGCATCGCGAGATCGAGTGTTGCACTCAATCCTAGCAAAGAATACTGTAATACCAACCCAGCACTTTTGTTGCATCGCAGGACATAGCGTTGCATTGCGTTGACGGTTTACAGTCGACGGTACCATTTCAAAGCAATCACTACTAAAGCAAGCACAACGATGGTCTCCACCGCCAAGGGATTGATTTCCGTCTTTTGGGTAGCCGCGGGGCTCCTATCGATCCTCGCCCCCCTCGCGTACCGCAGCCTGAAAGTCAGAGACTTTCGGGCCATGCAGGCGAGGTACAACTGGCAGGAACAGGCGCGCGAATACGAGGAAGAGCAGGAGCAAAACAACCAAGAAGCCGGCGAGAACAACAACTACTCCTACCAAAACCAATGGGAGCAGATGCGCGAGAGCGGCCTGTACGATTTGAACGACTGCAAGTGGTACCAGCTGAACTGCTACTCGTACTACTATTCGAACGGGGAGGACGGAGAACCCGAGCCAAGGGCGGGCTGGTACCCCAACTGGTACAGCGGGTGGTCCCTCACCGAGGAGGAGCGGGAGCAGCGCATGGAGGAGGGGAGGACCCCCGGATCCCTGGTCTTTGTCTACCTCTGGCAGATGCTGGTCTTTTCGGGCATCCTTGGCTACGGGGTCGTCGTCCTGAACCAGAAACGGCCCCTTTCGGGCCTGGTGGTCGCCCTCGGCGTCTTTGCCAACATGTCCTTCCTGAGCATGTGGTGGCTCGCCGACGGAAGCATCGCCACCGAGTCGGACTACGTCCAGAAGGTCGGGTTCTACGGGCAGTTCTCCGTCCTGATGTTCATGACCAACGCCTGGTACGTGTTGTTTGGGGTCGTCTTTTTGGCGGTGTTTGCCTGCGTCGCCCGCCGGGACACGCTCCGGGAGGAGAAAAAGGCCGCCGGGGAGCAGGAGGAAGGAGCCGAGGAAGCAAGCCGCTACCAAGCCCCCGCTGCCGTCGAAGAACCCGGTTGGACCACCATCAACTAACCAGCCCTTCCACCAACCAACCGAACGAACGAACGAACGAACGAACGAACTAACGTTCCGAAGCCTACGAAACGATACAAAATCGAACCGGACCTTCCATTAGTTGGGATTTGATTTGATTTGATTTGATTTGCGATTTGTTGCAATCCCTTGTGATAACCTGTCTCTGAAATAACTACTCTAATTACTGTACTCATTATTCCACGCCACTCCACTCCACTCCACTTCACCACTCCTATCCATACCGTTCGTTCCGATGGGCCATGGACAAGAGGCCCGATGCTGTCTTTGCCTTGCTCTCGGTGCTTGTTTCTGCGCACGCAACGCAACGCATTCGTGCCCTTGCCTCCCGGAGGAGACAGCCAGCCCGCCTTTCGTGTTGTCCCTACTAGTGGGCACTTGCATTTGCATTTGCATTTGCATTTGCATGTTTCCGTCCACCTTCTTGTGCGCAATGGGAGGCTGGAACGTCCTCGAATGGGCGGCTGGCAGCCGCCGCCGCGGCAGCAGCACCGGCTCGCGTTACGACTCGAATCGACTCCGGAAAGAACGGCGTTCCGAGCTTCTGCCCCGTTCGTCGATCTACTCACGCAAGAGTCCACGCAACAGTCCACGCAATCGTAGACGCAACAGTCAATGAAATCGTCGATGGTACAGTATCGTCCAATCGTCGATTTTTCTGTGGTCAGTAACAGCGGGTGCAGCAGGGGCACTCCACCCTGGGCGGTACCGCGAAAAAGGGATCCCCCCCCGCGAGGCAGTCGGCGCTGTAGTCAAACTCGTAGTCGTAGTCGTTCTCGTGATGCTGCTGTTGCTGTTGCTGTTGCTGTTGGTAGCTCTTTCCGGTGGCAAGAGTGCCCGGGCAGGGCATGGTTCCCGACAGGCGTGGGTTCCCGTGCAGCCAGAGGGAGGAGAGGAGGGGAATCCTTTGGGGTTCGTCGTTATCTTTGTCGTTGTCATTTTCGCTTTCGTAGCCGTTGCTGTTTCCCTCGAGGGGCCGCCACAGGGCCCATGTCGGGATGGTTCCCTCCAGGTCGTTCCCAAAGAGTCGCAGGTGGTCGAGGGAGGTGAGCCAGGCCCCCACCAGGCCCTCGGGGATCGTCCCGGTCAGGTCGTTGTTCCCGAGGGCCAGGCTCCTGAGGGAAGAGGGGGGCTTTGCGGCACTGCCACTGCCATTGCCACTGCCATTGCTAGTGTCATTGCTACTGCCGTTGCCAAGGCTTTGTTCCGGGGGGCCGCCCGGAAGGGTCCCGGTGAGTCGGTTGGACCCCAGGGCGAGGGTCTCTAGGTAAGGGAGGGAGAGTAGGTCTTCCAGGAGGTCCCCTGCGCTCCCGTGCAGGTTGCAGTCCGAGATGGAGACCTCCCTGAGGAGGCGGTTCCCCCTTGCCATGGATGCTCCCGGGACGGTCCCGGTGAGGCCGTGGTTCTTGTCCAGAACCAGGGCGGTGAGGCGGTGGTAGGCTTCCACCCCCCATGGGATGCTCCCGGTGAGGAGGTTGTCGGAGAGGTCCAGGACCGAGAGTGGGATAGCGAGGGCGGTGCCGGTGTTGGTTTCGCTGTCGCTGTCGCTGTTGCTGTCGCTGTCGCTGCTGCCGGTTCCGTTGTCGCCGAGGAGGCCGGAGAGGTCCCCGGTGAAAGCGTTGGAGCCGAGGTAGACCTCTTCCAGGACGGGCCCGAGGATTTCTGGGAGGGGCCCCCCGAGGCGGTTGCCGGAGAGGTCGAGGACCCTCAGCGGCGGCCCCCCCGAGAGGCTCCTCGGAAGGCCCCCCTCCAGGTCGTTCCCCGAGAGGTCGAGGACCGACAAGAAGGGGAGCACAAAGGGTTCCCGTTCTTGTTTTGGTTCTTGTTCTTGTGGTGGTTGTGGTTGCCTTGGAGAAAGGGTGTTTTTGCTGCTTCTGCCCGGCCACAGCACCCGAAACGGAAGGCCCCCTTTTAGGTCGTTCCCCGAGAGGTCCAGGACCTCCAGGTAGGGCAGCCAGGCCCAGAGCTCGTTCGGGAGCTTGCTTTCGAGGCCGCGGAGGGAGAGGTCCAGGCCCACCACGCCAAAGTGTGCGTCGCAGGACACCCCCTCCCAGAGGCACTCGTCGACGCCGGGGGCCGTCCAGGGAAGGGAGGGGGTTGTGGTTGTCTTTGTGTTTGTCTTTGTGTTGGTTTCCTCCCAGGAGTAGCCCCCGCCCGTGGAGTGGTAGAGGGCCAGGAGGGCCAGCCGCTGCAGCAGCAGGTGGCGGGGGGGAGGAACAAAGGACCCGGTGTCGCTGTCGGTGCTTTGGCAGCTGTAGCTGTAGCAGTAGTAGCCCACGTCTCCGCCCCCGCCGGGAATCCCCCCGTCCCGGTAGGCGACAAACTCGAGGGCCTCGAACTGCGGCGTCCCGGGGGTCGTCCAGGCGTAGGGATCGAGAAAGGGTTCGGGATCGGGGCTGCTTGTGCTTTTGCTTGTGCTTTTGCTTGTGCTTTTGCCTCCGCTGGTGCCCTCCCCCGCGAGGAGCCGGTTGGTGGCTGCCACCTCCTCCAGGATGGTATCGAGCAGGGCCTCGTAGTACTCGTCGAGGGATTCCAGGCCGGGCGGGAGAATCAGGGGAAGGTCGTCTCGGTCTGGTTCCTCGTCTTGCTTGCCGTCAATGTCGTTGTTGATGTCGATGTCCTTGCCCTTGTCGTTGTCCTTGTCGCTACGAATGTCGCTACGAATGTCGCTGTCCGGCAAGGGAGACGCCGGGATCGCTCGGTGGTTGGCACCCCGGGCCGCCCTTGCCCTCCAGGCCAGGAGGCAGGACGCCAGGACCACCGCCACCACGAGAATTCCCCCGACCCCCATCCACCCGTGGCGGAAGGTCCGCTCGAGCTCGAGCTCGAGCTCGCGGTCGTCTCGGTCCCGGTCTTGGCAACCGTCTTGGCAATCGTCTTGGCAGTCGCATTCGCATTCGCGGTCTGCGGCTTCGGCTTCGGCTTCGACGTCGACGGGGATTCCCTCCACGCACAGCTGGGAGGCGGACCGAAAGGCCCGGAGCACCGGTGCTTCTCCAAAGGGGCTTGGATCGCCGCAAAGGCCGTCGAGGACGATCTCGATGGGTTCCTGCCGTCGTGAAGGTGGTGGTAGTGGTGGTGGTCCTTCCCACGACGTTTCGCATGGTGCTTGCAACGGCGTTCTCGGACACGGGGCAGGACCAACTTCTGCTTCTTCTTCTTCTTCTGCTTCTTCTTCTGCTGCTGCCGCTGGCGTTGCCAATCGTGACGGCGAAAATGCGACTTGCTCCCCATCGCTGGAGGGGTTTCTTGGGTTCTGCTTCTTCTTGCGGTGGTGGGCGTGGTTGCGAATGCATCTGTTGCCGTTGCTGTTGCGGCGGTCCCTGCGACCGGGGTCTGTTTCGGTTCCCTCTCGCGCCATTCTCGACGGCATGGACTCGTTCTCGTTGCTGTTCTTGATCTTGATCTTGTTCTTGTTCTTTCAAAAGATACAGTAGCTAGTTGGGAATGTTAGTGTTATCCTTTTGCGTTGGTGTGCGGTTCTTGCCTGTCGTTTTGTGGAACGGGTTCTGCGGTGTGATCGTTCTTTTGTTGTTTTGTGGCTCGCCGGAACTGAACAGAACTGAACAGAACTGAACTGATCAGAACTGAACTGAACAGAACAGAACAGAACAAGGACCACCACCGCTTCGCTCATTCCCAGAACGCATGGCATCGCGCCGCAATCGCTTCGCTACGGTGGGCCTGCACAGCCTCCCCTCCGATCGAGTCCCACGCCGACCGGTGTGGTTTCGGCATGGTTTGGTTTGGTTTGGTTTGGTTTTGTCTTGTTGGCTTGTACCGTGCTGTGTTGTACCGTGCTGTGTTGTGGTGTGGTGTACTATTGTGCTGTACCGCAGTTTCTGGGTTTCGTGTCGTGTCGTGTCGAGAACTAAGTTTTGGGTTGGAACTTGCAACACTCACAGAAACTAGAGTACAGGAACAAATCCGGAACATCGAAAATCTCCGGATGGCTCCGCAAAAGACGGACCCGTCCGATTCCGTGGGAATCAATCCATCGAACATCCGCTGTGTATATATATGTACATACATAAAGTACATACTTAAAGTACATACATATACCCGGAGCCTTGCAGGACACACCTCGGTTCTCTTTCTCGTGGTCGTTTTTGCAGTTTTCACAGAAATCCAGCTCCTCGCATGCCAGAAAAAAACCATTTACAGTAGTACATTCGAACGCAACAAACCCATCTTCCACTCGGCTTTTGCACTCGTACAACAGAAGGGAAACACCAGTAGCACAACGTACTAAGTATCTTTTCGGATCGTCAAGGGAGGCGAGCAGTGATGTATGCTTGTAGTGTTGCTTCAATCATCGATTTGTTGTGGAATCGAACAAATCGAACAAAACAACTCTTCCCACTTGCTGTGTTTGTTGTGCTACCGCACTGTACTTCGTGCTACGGTAGCAGCAGCAGCAGCAGATGGATTGGTTTTCGTACGAACAAAATAGAAAAACTTTTCTTACACTGGTTATTTTATGGCAATGGATTCACGATGGAACAGAAGCCTCCATCGCTTCTCTTGCTTTTACATATAATAATAGTGGTGTTGCGTCCTCGTAGTTAGTGATGGTACGGCACAACACCTCTCGGGCGTTGGTGGCAATTGGAGTATGTAGTAGTGGTATTTGTATTCGTATTCGTAGTAGCTTGTGTCTTTTTTGCCTATTCCTGCCCGGCAGCGGCAACGACCTCGATGGCCTCCTCGCTGCCTCGTTCGACGCCCGGTCCTGCCGTCGCGGGAACAACGACTTCCGAGACGACGCCCCCCTGCAAAGGGGCGACCGCGGCGTCCTCCGGTGGTGCCCCTTCGCTTGCGCTTGAACTTGCCTTGGCTGTGGCTGCTGCTGCTGCTTCCCGTTCGTCGTCCGACAGGGCCTCCTCCACCAGCTGGTGAAAGACCTCCAGGTCGCTCATGGGGCTTTCTTCCTCCCCGAACAACTCCGGTGCACCTTCTTCCGCCGTTTCGAAGCTCTCAATGTCGAAGCTCGCCGCCTCCCTCGCCAGGTCGGAGGCGGCCTGCTCGAGCCTGTGGTAGAAGCTCGCGGCCTCCTCCAGCCAGTGCGAGGCGGTGGCCTCGAGGCCCGGGAAGGCCTCCTCCAGCCTCGCCAGCGGGTCGTCGATGGACCCGATCCTCTGCTGGACCGTCTCCACCGTCTCGGATACCACCTCCCTCGTGCCGGAAACCAACGACGTGCCGGCCGCCCTCAGGTCCGAGACCACCGCTTCCGCTTTTTCCAGCACCAAGGGTCCCCCCTCGATGTTTCCCAGGTGATCGGCAACCCGATCCCAGAAGCCCACCGTGGCCCCGCAGTGGAAGACAACCGTCGACACAAAGAGGAGGCGGACCAGCCCGTACAGGGTCCGCCAGACGGCCGCTTGGGCCCCTGGCGATCTGGCGGCTGCCGAGTCCTCCGCTTCCACAACTGCGCCAGCGGCGGTGAACCCCTCCTCCTCCGAGACGACCCTGTGGTCGTGCCGGACCGAGGCTTCCTCGGCGGATTCCTCGGCGGATCCCTCCTGGATGATGTCGAGCTGGGTGTGTGGAAACTGCTGCTGCTCGAACGAATCGAGGTCGAGTTCTTCCTCCAGCGAGCAAGGGTTGTCCAGGACCAAGAGGCCGTCCTCGTCGACGTCCTCGTCGACGTCGCTTCCCACCAGGGAATCCGACATGCCCGAGGAAGACGAGGACGCCACGAGCTCTTCCATCGATTTCGCCGACGACGACTGGCCGAGCAATTCCCGTCCCTTGCTGCGCTCGTCGCCGTCGCCGTCGTGGCTCTCGTCGCCTTCCCGCGATTTCGGGGTCGCAAACGAGTCCACGCTGTCGCCGTCGCTGGGTTGGTCCGGCCCTTGCTTCGAGGGGGGATCGTCCTTGTGGAAGATCGTGCTGCGCGAAAACCGACGGTTCTGCTGGATCTTCGAGGTATCGTACGAGGCCTCGACCGCCTTTTCCTTGGCCGGGTCCCTGGGTCTGGGGGACTTGGTCGGGGAGTGCGGCGCGCAGGTGTCCGGGTCCGGTGCACCCTCGGCCCCCCGGACCGGGGACTTGCTCCGGTTTATCCGCCTCGCGCGGAGCTTTCGGATGAGGTTGCGCTGGTGGCCGATGGGAGACCTCGGCGAAATGGGCCTGCTGGGGGTCGAGCTCGCGCTCTGGTCGTCCGCCGCCGCGAGAGGAGAAACCGGGCAGGGGGGGTCTTCTCGCTGCCGCTGGGGCGTTGTTCCGTTCCTGGTCGGGTTCTGTTCCATTGGCTCCTGGCGTTCTTTCGTGGCGTCGATGTCTCCCTCCTCTTTTCCAGGCTCGTAATACTTCTGGAAGGTGTCGAACACGTTGTGATACGCGGCGGATTGCGCCAGGTTGTGGAAATCCTTCGGCAGGTTGGTCATCATGTGGTTGCCGGCGCTGAAGATCTTCTTGGCGTTTGCCGCAAACGAAGCGTGGTTGTCGTTCGCACGGGCACTCGCATTCGAAATCGGGGTATTGCTAGCATTCGCTTGGGGAGGAGCCTGTTGTTGTTGTTGTTGCTGCTGCTGCTGCTGCTGCTGTTGTGGCACAGGCTGTGGCACAGCGGGAGATTTCAGTCCCGCAATCGACTCGTCTGCCACCTTTTCAAACTTGGAGCGTTTCTGTTTCGAAGAGGACTTGCCGTCGATGTGGTATCCGTGGGCCGCAATCGAACCGCAAGAGCGAAACAGGTTTTCCATCAGGGCCTGACACTTCGTTCCGACCTCATCGGCTAGGCCCCCACCGGACGACGACGAAGAGCCCTTGCTCTTCTTGGGATTCGGCGAAACAAAGTGCACGTTCGTAAGCTTCGGTCCATCGGGTCCACAAATCAAAAAGGGTTGTTGCTGACTGCTGCTATCGATGGTGCTTGTTTCCTCTTCTTTGTCTTCCGTTGCAGGCAGAAATGATCGTTCGCCATTGCCCTTCGTAACAGTGCTTGTCACCTTCTTGTCGGGAAGATGAGTATTTGTTTCCGCGGTTTCGTCCATGGGAAAGTGGCTCTGTTGTTTCTGTTCTTGTTGTTGCTGCTGTTGTTGCTGTTGTTGCTGCTGTTGCTGCTGCTGTTGCTGCTGCTGTTGCTGCTGTTGTTGCTGCTGCTGCTGCTGCTGGGCGTGGTATTGCTGAAAGGCCTGCAATTGTCGCGCAAGGACGGGATTGCGCGGCGTAAAACCAGACGACTGCTGTTGTGGGCTGTTCCCGTACGGGTAAACGTTCGGGAGCCCAAATTGTTGCTGCTGCAGGTGTTGTGCCGGATAGTGCTGGTGCTGTCGGTTGGTGAAGTAAGCACCACCGTTATTGTAAGGGTTGCTCAAATTCTGCTGTTGTAGGTGGGGATGGTTCAGCGAGGGCGGCGATATTCCGTCGAGTGCTCCGTGTTGTTCTTGATGGGGTGATACCATCCCTGGGGGAGAAGGCATACCGGGGGACGCTGTTACCGGAGACACATTCATGTTCTGGTAGATGTTACTCGCCCACCCTCCGTGGTTTGCGTGCTGGGTATTGTTCATATTGGGAGTGGTAGGAACATGATGACCCACTCTCGGGGCGGAAGGAGAAGCATCAGTTACCGGAGACAAGGCTCTTGATTGGGATTGCTTCTGATGTTGCCGATGGACATGGTAGCGACGATTATTTTGTTGGAGCTGTTGCTGTTGTGGAGCATTTTGCAACATCGTGGCTTGGTGTCCGGCGTATGAGTTCGGCATGACACTGCTTTGGGCGCTGACAGAGCCTGTGGTCGAATCTCCAACCGTGTGTCCCGATGGGTGGTGGTTTCGGCCTTCCTCTTGCATCAGCCTCTGCTGACCGGGAGAAATGTATTCGGCAATGTTAGCTGCGGGACCCGAAAGCGTAGAACAGTCTTCGTCGCCGCGGCTATTACTAGAATGATGATGGCTTGGTTGCCGACGGCCTTCCATCGACGCACTGGAGTTGTACCGCCTCTCCCGGCGTCTCGTCGTCGAAGTGTCGTCGTCTTTGATCGAAGGAAATGTGCTTCCAGTAGTGTTGGTTGCGCCGCCCATAGTCCGCCCGCTGTTGCTGTTGTTCAAGCTACCGCTATGGTTGTTCTCAGCAATGTTGTTCTTGCCAGAATTGCTTTTGCGCTCTGGTGCTGTTTTCTGCATTTTGGCCATCGCTGCTGCGGTATTAGGACTGACTGGAACATACCCCATGTAAGATAGCTTCGATCGCCGATTGTTTGACGGAGAGCGATGCTCTTCTCCTCGTTGTGGTGGGGACGTAGTAGATAGAGTCGTTCCCGCTGAAGTATCTGTATCGCCTAAGCTATCGTGATAAGACTCTGAAATGCACACAGATGTTGAGTGCTCGTCCGTGACCCCATTGTACGAGATCATGTCGTAGAGCGAATCGGCTTCTCCGTTACCCTTAATATCCAAGTCATCGCTGGCTTTCGAACGCAAATCTTCTTGGTCTTCATCTCGGTGCTCTTGATGTTTTTGTCGACGCAAAACATCCTCGTCTTGGTAAATATCTTCGTATTTGTTCTTGCTGCTCGTTCTGGTCGCAATCGTTTTAGAAGAGTGCTGGGAATGAAAGGAGAAACTACCAGTTGCTTGGTGGGAAGAACCGCCACGGTGGGAAGAACCACGGTGGGAAGAACCTCCGCCGCTTCCAAAATTCTTGTATTTGACCATGGTGCAATGTATAGATGGACTACTCTAATAGATCTATAGGGTGAATAAAAATATCCTTCTCCTTTGTTCGTCTTCGTTTATTTTGATCACTTTTTGACTTTTGTTGAACGTGGTATGTGTGTAGCTAATTTTGCTCGCCCTTCGATGACGGAAGAACCTATGTAGTACCAGTCGGATAGCTCCGTTCCTCCTTTTTCTGTATATTTGTGGCACTACAACGGTTAAACGTTTCATGTAGTATTGGACTATTCTTCTTGCATCAATTTGAACAGCACCTGACTATTGAAGTGCTTTGTAACTATTGAAGACTTGCGATTTTGGGCATAATTATTCTTATATTTCCATCCGTTATTCCGTTCGGTGATTAGACAAGGAACGTTCCAAGCATCGCCCAAATTCACCGTTCAGATCGCCCAACTTCTAAGTAACGAAACGGGTTTAACGTTAGTTCATAGCATCAAAAGAAAACTAAATAATTAAAAAAGGAAGGAGTGCGCGCGCAATTCTTTGCGCAGCCAAGTTTACGTCCTGATCCCTAGTCACGTTTCCTCAAGGCAGGCGAGTACCCAAAAAACAAACATTAGTCACGCATCGTCACTCGTGACAGCGCAATCAGCGATGGCACATACCCGAAAAATACCTGAAAATACCGATCTGCGAGTCACAACTTAGAGTAATTATAATCTGTGTCAGTTCATGCCGGAACGCATGCCACTCCGATTGACTCCAGCGGATTGGACTATCGACCACATCTTATCAGTGTCACGGAGGCATGTCTGTCTCGGTCACTATCGACTTTGAGCTACGCCGAAGTTTTTCGTTTTGACATCCATCATAAAACGATAACACAAACAAACAACATTACGCTCCGAGTTCTTCCTCGTTTGCACGAGGGAACAACTGCACAGGTAGACAAGAACACCGAATGAACACGACAATGTCATTGAAGAAAGATGGTGATGATGTTGATAAAAGAGATAAAAGTGAACCCTATCCAACGAATGCAATAGTGTTATTCAACAAGGACAAAACATTCAACAAACACAATAATGAAAATACCATCGAAGATACACGCAAAAAAATTGCCGTTGACACTGACAACAACATCGACATCGACAAAAAAAATCACAATTACAATCACAATAGCATCAATATGAGCAGAAACAGAAAAAGAATTGACGACAAAAATATCAGGAACCATAAGAACATTCCTTACGAAAGCGAGTGCGAGCACAACCATACTAAAGAGCAAGGAATAAGCCGTTGGGGGGAGTTTTTTGATACTGACAGAGCTAGTGAAGCAGTGCAGTATTATTCAACGACCGCAACAGCCATGATTTTAACCACGACCACAACCACGGTAACATCCACGAAGGTTTTGAAGGTGGTCAGAGCAAAAGAACCAGAGCAACAGCAATATCTATCGATTCATCAATTTCTGTTCAACAGCAAGATCTTCAGCTTCGCTTCAAGCCGCCCTTCTATTTTTGAGAAACACAACCTTGGAACAAGTTGTTCTGAATATACAAGTGTGACAATGGCAATCAGTCAATCCTCATCGTTTTCGCTCTTTATTGATGGTGACGACGGTCAGAAAATTAGTACCCTGAGCTGTAGCAACAAAAATTTACTCGCGGTCGATAGAAAGGGTGACAAATGCATTATTTTTGCAAAAGAAGACCGATCCATGCCATTGCCAAGAATTTTGAAGAGCAGCGGATCTCTCGAGAGCAACAACTGCGCGACAATGGTGCCCACAAGCAACAGCACCGTGAGTACCTGCCCATCCGTGATTTACAACTGGAAAAACAAGTTTGATTGCGATAGTGGTTCTTTCGACGATAGAGTTGATGCTTGCGACAATCAAGTGGACACACAAAAAAAGAGCGACAATATTTGCAGTAGTGAAGAACATCAAATAGAGGTAATAGAACTGTCACAGGAAGAATCAAGAAAGGATTTCTCTAGTTGTACAAACGAAAGTGACGGCAACTTCCCAGAAGGAGATCAAGAAATAATCCCCCCTTCGTCGTGGTCGTGTTCGGCAGCTATGATGTTCGCCAACAACAATGACTACGAAGACAATACAAAAAGCAGAGAAAAATCTGATGTTGAGGAAAAGAAATTTGTTCCATCTGAAGTCTTCGACGATGATGAATCTGGTATGTCGTGGTTTATCAACACATTTCCGAACTATAACGAAAGCAACAGTGCCATAATTCTGCATTCTGAGACCGCCATCAAACACCCTAAAACAACTGTTGCTCTCACCATTGAAGGGGGACTTGATCCTTCTTCTTCCTTGTTGCCGTCATCGTCCGTAGATCTGTCATCAAAAAAAGGAAGAAACTGCAACGTATACGGTGGTCTAGAGTCGCTAGCGTCCGAGCTTTCGAACCTTATGTTTTCTATCGAGGAAGAACAAGAAGTTGTTTTTTCCAACGAAGACGAAAAAGATGACAAAGTAAAAGGAGAAGTGAAAATGCAATCACGTGCACTAGAACAAGAATATTGTAGAGAAGAAAGTATCCAGCAATTATTTGAAACGTTAGAAGAAAAAGAGGCTGAGGTGGATGAGGCCCTGGAATCTATAATAATGGAAACTCTTGAAATCGAGGGGCAAGACAACAGAGTTATCGACAACGAGAAATATGATAGTCAACAGGAAAATGATCTAGTTGAGATTGCTTCTGCAATACAGAAATATAGCCAAGAAGATGGCATGGATGATGACATGGACAACAAAAACGAACTGCTTTCGAAAGTTACAGAATCTTTTATCGCCTTGCCTCAAATGTTGTGCATAACGCCACGGGAGCAGCAACATATCATTCACAATGATGATGTTCTGAATGGTGTTAACACCAATAAAGAAGATGAAGAAACTGTGGATCATCAAACTAATGCTGTCGATGAGAAAGATCCGCATAGAAAATTTTTCGCTGATGAGTTTCCGAGAGCAAACATAGAGGTTCTTGCTGGTTCTAGTCATTCTAACAGTTACAGCAACGAATTGCTTGGCAAGATGGCAAATACCTTCAGGTCGCTGCCCCAAATGATGGGATTGACACAACGTGCACAGTCACAAGGTGTCGATGACATAAGCATTACCTGCAGCAATGGAATCAACAAAAGCAAAAAATGCTCCAGTGAAATATCCAGTGATGTTGGAAACAGAATAACGACAATAATCGAACCAGATTGCGTATCATCGTCAACATCGAATCACCCAAACATCGAAGTGAAGCTTCAGACAGACATCAACGGTAGTGACGGTCGAGACAACATTGTCGTTGTCGATGAAGTTGCCAGAATGCTTCGGAAAAACAAGAAAAAGAAGAAGGAGAAAAATCTGAAGTCCAAGCACTGCTGCTCGGACGCAATGGACGTGTTGGTGTCATTGACTCTTATGGAAATGGAAAAGTCATCTAACGAAAATTTTGTGAACGAGATGCGGGCTATGAGAGTACATGAATCTCCCTCATCAGACAACTTTTTCAATTCTGCCAGTGGCAGCATAGATATCTCTCGCGGTGATCCATCGGACAGTCATCTGGTACGCGATTCCAACGTGGACCTTACAGCCACTACGAACGATTTACAAGAACTTAAGGAACACAGCGAAATTTATGATGAACCGAACACTATCAGTCCGCCATTGGATTCTGATAGTTTTTCAATCGATTGTTTCCCCGAGAATTTTTCTATGGACGAAGATGTTTCGCAGACTACGACCCCATCCGATACAAATAAGACGAATCCAGAAGGGGGAAAGCCTATTGTAATTGTAGTTCCTCTCCAACGGGAAGGAAATAGTGACAAGGCTTGCAATGAAATCTCGTCGGCAGTGTCCGGATCCTTTGAATTCCTCAAGTCGTTGTCGTCCGAGGAACGCATCCCGAGTCCACCCCAATTCAAACTCCCATTCAACAATCCCAACGCGTCTTCTGCCGACACCAAACTGGACGAAATCCACTCGACAGACGACCTCGGTACTAGCTTTGCTTTGCCATTGAGTTATGCCTTGAACACAATCGACATGCCGTCGCAGAAGAATCTCCCTTCCAGGAATCAATTTACATCATTGTTCACTCGGGATCTCTCTGTATCTCCTCAGAAATTAGTCCATACAACCTTATCTCTGTCGTTGTCGTTATCATTATCGGACGACTGCTGTCCCATCCCCCCGAGTCCAAAGCATTCAACTAAAGCATCAAAGGAGCCCTCGTTTGATGATGCACTTCCTTCAAATATGGACTCTCATAAAAGCGAAGGCGAAACAGAAGGATCGATAGTGGTATCGATTTCCGAGTCGCTACAGGCCGAATCAATGAAAAACCCTAGCTCGTTGAGTCCGAAGAAAATGATAGCCACCACCACCAAGGCACCGAAAGGTCTCCTTAAAACTATCAATACGGAAGGTCTTGACAAAGAAAGAAGACAAAAGGTTTTCCCACATCTGGCCATGAACAAAATCCTGTTTAATGCGACCAAAAAGAAAAATAAGGGACTCGGGAACAACACAAAAAAACATATTGACATTGGTGATATTGCAGAAGACAGCTTGCGTATCAGAAGATCGTGCTACCCGCTTTTCTCTCCGTCTCAAGCTCTGACAAGAGATGACCTTTCAGCATCCACCGGTAAGATTCTGGGTAACGATACAGAGGAGCAACAGAACCATGTTTACCCCTGCACAAAGGATCAAAACCGTGAGGTGCCAATGGGCGTTTCACCGAAGAGCATTTTGAAAGCGTCATCACAAGGAGACGGCACTTCTTTTTCTGCTCTCGAGGAATCCACGGGGATAACCCCAGAGTCACAGAGTAGCAAACGCAGAGTACACTGGAACGAAACCCAGCTTGCCGACAAGATCGAAAAAGGTGTGATGTTTCAGAACCATCGGAACGGCAGGCCCAAGAGGCCGGCATATGCCCTACAGCAGTTAATGTGCGAAATTGCGGATATCCAGGACGGATATGGCAGTGATATGGAGCAATTGTGGGGATACCAACAAAAGCCACAAGGATACATCTGCTGATTCCTGTCACCAAACTGGGTTTGTTTGCTCATTCTCGTATCGGTTGTGGCATCCATCTAGCAATTTTAATTCATCCATCTATTCAAACGATACATACAGACTAGACACTATAAACAATAGACATCCATCAGCATCACATTGAAGTTTTATACATATTACTACACTCGTTTGAAGTACTTTTTGGATAATGCAACACATGGCATTATTGTGATGATTTACGTAGACCCATTTCGATTTCGTTTTCCCCCGAGTTCGGAATTCATTGTTCACAGGTTATGCACCAGCTCTTTCGCTTTCGTTTTGGACACGATGTGCCCTCGAACAGTTCGTGCCCGATCGCCTTTTTCTTGTACATCGGTGGTTGTTGGAAGGATGGATGGTTCTGTGGTTTGTTCCACTCGCACAGATTCTGATCGAATGCTTCTGCTCCGTTGAACATGCGATCAACGTGTTTTGCGGCGTCGATGTTCCAGCCTGCCAGTGGTTGGTTGAAGACCAACGCGTACTCGAACATGGATCGGAAATCGTGGACCTTCCCCATGTCCCACGCACCGAGTGGCTTATTGAAGGACGTGGCAGCCGCAAACATAAAGGCCGTTGTGGTGACCTCCGACACGTTCCAGTCTTCCAGCGACTCGTTGAAGGCTGCTGCGTCGAAGAACATTCCCCCCATGTCCGTGACCGACGAGACATCCCAGCCCACGATCCCGTGGCCCGTGAACAATCGGGCCCCCGAGAAGGTTTCCCTCATCGAGGTTACCTTCGAGACATCCCACGTCTCCAGCCCCGATCCCTCAAACCGAACCGCGTTTCGGAACATCCGGTCCATGGTGGTGGCCGAAGAAACATCCCAGCACGAGAGAGAGTCGTTCGGTTCGAACCACGACCGGATGTTTTCAAAGGCACCACTAAAATCGGTAACCTCCGAGACGTCCCAGCAGCCGAGGATGGCTCCGTGGGGGGACGATTCGGGATTCGCTCCCCAATCGAGGATTGCGCTCCGGAGGGCCCCCCTTGTGGAAGGAACACGCTCGGAGTGCTCGGAGCGCTGTTCCGCGCAGAGTTTGTGACAGTCGTGGTTTCGCTGGGTTTTATCGCCTTGGTTACTATTGATCTGGATAGCGGGAACATTGGTGTCTGCGTTTGCCAAAGCGGCAATGGTTAGGACAACGAGGGAGAGATCGGTTTCTTTGGCTTCGCTTGGTGTTTGCGCTTTCGTTGGTTCCTTGTTGCAGTCAGAAGAATGCGCAGTCTTCTCGTCGTTTTCATCGCTATTCCCGTCGCTGTTTTCTGTGGGATTCCTATCGGCATCGATATCGGCGTTCTCGTTGGTCTTGTCATCCTCCCTGGCATCGTCATCATCGTTCTCGACTACAATACCATCATCGTCATTGTCTATAGTATCATCGTAATTATCATCGTTATCGCTATCGTCATTGACATTATTGTCATCATCGGCATTGAGATTGGAATCAGATTCGTTGCCGTTGGTGTTCTCCTGGGATTCGATGCTACTACTGCTCGTCTTCTCGGATTCCTCCTCGGCCTTGCGCAGGAGCTCGTCGAGAGTCTTTCGGAACCTCCGTGCATACAGTTTCGGCATTCCCAGGTCCCCTTCTAGATCGCTCGCTTCGAGGGACACAAGCCTGGCCCCATCGACGCCTTGCTCTTCGAAGGCTCTCCGGATCTTGGCCCCTCGGCTCCCGCTTCCAAACACGGAGGTGATAAAGCCAGCGGCTTCTTCCACCGTAAAGGTTTTCGGATGGCGAAAGGGTTCTTGTCCACGATTTAGGTTTCTATCCACCCTTTCTGCGGCTGCACTTGTTGTTGCTCCCAGGAGAAGCACCACCGCCCCAATGGTAGCAAGAAACATTCGTTTCCTGGTGGTCAGGTAGGCATTGTTGTTGCGAATCATTGTTTGCGTGTTTGTCGCTTCTTGTCTATTGTTGATCATTTTATCCAAAAGGATTTGGATTTTATGAGGAGGAAGAGGCTCCTTTGTACAGGAATGGAGCATCTATGATTCGTCTTTCATCGCGCCTTGTTCCGTTCCGTCCTGTTTTGGTTTGTGTCGTTTTATTGCATATGTGTTGTTCCATCGTGCAGTTTTCCTTTTTCTTCTCATCTCCTGAGCAGTATTCGGAGTTGGTATTAGCTTTGACTTGGGGAATCGCGTCACGTAGAAGTACGTACCGTGCATTAGGTACTCGCACGTAAGATTCTCAGTCTATCGTAAGGTAAAGTACCGTACGTACTGTACGATACATTCATTCGTGCACACAAACATTTGTCGACGACCTGCTTTGATGAAGGGAATCAAGTGAGATCTTTCAGTCGTGGCCCAAAAACGAATGAATTGATAGTTCCCTTACAGTACACAAGTACTGTACGATGGGAAGTGTAAATCATGGAAGTCGAAAAGAAAAAAAATACTAGAATAGTTTTTTTCGACTGTAATAGTCGATGGAAAAGGGAAGTCTGGAGAGCGCCCGATTCCAGGTCTGATCAGTCCCGTTTGACTAAACTCAACACTTATGCGCAATGTGAATGCGCGCGCCACCTCATTTTTCCAATCTAATAGACATAATCTACTTAAGGGGCATAGCCTCTTTTTATTTGTGCAATCGCCGCACAATAATAAAAATAATGTAACCTCRHCGACAATAAAATTTTATTATGCTGTTAATAAAATTTTATTATGCTCATAATAAAATTTTATTATTGTTTTATTAAGCTGTTAATAAAATTTTATTATTGTT
>CAACVS010000602.1:268375-282016 GCA_900660405.1 Pseudo-nitzschia multistriata | reverse complement strand
ACCCCCATCCTAAAGAACCATTGGATTGGAGAAATGACCGTTATTTTGAAGGAACTCCGTTAAAAAATTGTGCGCAATCGCGCGAAAACTGAAAATTCTTCATTCGGGCCCTCTCCTGAGGGGGTGAAAACACTAAAAATCCGGTTACAATGAACTTAAGGGAATGAGACGCCCCTTATTGAAGTAATAAGATTACATTTCGACTTCAACTTGGAGCGAACCGCATAAGACCTATCCATGTTTAACAATGAGGTTAGGGATTACCGCATACCTTGTACTTTTCTGACTTCTACGGTACACTACATTATGACCCCTGACAGTCCGGTACGGAAGACACACACCAGTAACATTCAGTTACAAGGGCAGTAACAACCATTAAACACGAACGAACAGTTTGTACGGTAGAACCAATATTTTGATTTTGAAAGAATCCAGAATCCATAAAACTAGAATTCGTGAGTCATATTCGGACGACGAGTTACACAGCGACTACTTCTGCGAAACGACAAGCACCAACCGATTGGTTCATGACAAAACTGCTAGCGTGATAGACAACAAAGATGCGTCCGTCACGCTTTCTGTAAACCTTCAACCCAATTGGTTGATTAAAAATTGAAAAGACTTGCGTGTGCGACCTTGATTGGAATGCCGCTGTGGCGTTTGTGGAAGCTTGCAAAACGACAAGGAACTCAGTCAATCTATCGGTTCATGGAAAAACTGCTAGCGTGACAGACAACAAAGATGCACCCGTCACGCTTTCTTTACACCATGGACCCAATGGGCTGACTGAATTTCTACGATTGAATGGACTTATTTGTGCGACCTTGATTGGAATATCGTTGGGGCGTTCCTGAAATTTGTGTGTGCGTTCTGCGTGTTTGTGTGCTCTACAGAGCGTGGAGAGGCGGTCTCGAAACACCCTGGCTGTAGTCCTCGGAGACATAGCGTTTCGAGACGTCTCTCGCACCCTGTGATGTTGTCGTGCCGATATACGTCGGAGACCACTTCCGAACCACAAGGAATGAGATGCGTCGATTTGCTCACCCGCTTGTCTTCCCACAGTACCCGATCAGAGTCTGCTGTCAACGCGACAAATGTATCCAGTCCAAAAACCCAAGGGAATAGTCTAGGATGTTCCCCACCACGAGAAAGCAATTCAGAGTTGCTTTGGTGTCCACAATGAATTCATGTATTCTCGTTATACAATAAACGACGAAGTAATTTGCTGGGTGCGTTGGAACCATATAATGGATGAAAGTGTCTTCAAAGAAGCTGTTCTTTACGTGCTTTCGGTCACTAGCATACGATCCAATCTCTCTCGGCCGTCAACGCAATATCTTATCTCTCCGAACTGATGGCGGACTACAAATAGAGGAAAATCAAAACTTCTTTCTTTCCAATACAGCTCTACCAACTTGGTTTTTCCTAATTGTAGTTTTGATGCCTTCAATATTTATTAAAGTGTTTTTTTTTTCAAGCATGCACTGAGCCAGTTCCGGGGGAGAGCTGGACATCAGCTCTTGGGCCACGGTTCATGTTCAGAAGTGTCGGTTTCAAAAATGTCGTGTTCTGCAAACAAGCCTTGGATCGAAAATCGATAGTATGCATGCATTCCTTTGGAAAACCCTAGATCACTATCGTTCCGGAACATTCGCATCGCTTCGTTGCCAGGGCAAGGACCAGACTGGCGAGTTATTGGTGCACGAAATCGTAAAGGAACTCGTCCGCGGCTGCATCTCTGACTATCACTCCTTTGTGCTTCGTACTCGTTTCGTCGCGCAATATTCCGCTTCAATCCGCCGGAACGGCGCGAAGCAGCTCCGCATCCCATACGATAGACATAGTTTGCACAATCCGGGTTCGGACCTCTTGATCCTTTTCCTCACTCTGTCTTCGAGTGGCGTGTGTAATCAGAATCCTGCAGTTTGCCGCGGCAAACCCGATGCCTTTCGCGTTTCCAATTGTTCTCCCTTCTCTCTCATCCCCCTTCTTGGTCTAGAAATCAAAAGGAGGTTATGTGCCCCCTTTTACCGAGTTTCTGGTGCTGCGAGCCTGCCCTTCCCCAGTTTTCGAGAAATTTGACCGACTCGCATGTAATCTTGTCACGCGATAACCGTTAGTCGCGCGCGGGGGGAACCTAAAATTGGCGATTTCCAAAGAATCCTCCGTCAAGCCGAAGAGCGAGTTGGTACCGGACAGTACGGAAGTTCTCTACAGGACATATTGTATGTACCGTAAACCATGTATGGAATCTTTCCCAAGACATTCAAAGCCTAGTAGTTCTTCCAGCAAAAGAATCGAACCATCATCGGGTCCAGAACCACTACTGCCGTGTTGATCGCAAAGGAAACAATTTTACATACCTTATACATGCAATAGGAGAAGGCGAGATTGATAGAGAGAGAGCGAGTATTTGATTTTAATTTGATTTAAAGAACATACGTGTACAGCCTTTCAGGAGAGAGACATTGATAGGATGTTAGCCACATCGGCGATCATGGACGATGATGATTTCGCTATCGATAGCTATGAGGAGGAGGAACCGTTCGACGAGCCGAAATCCGAGAGGAGAGTGACACGAGTGACCATGTCCACTACCCCCGCAAATGCGAAGAACGATCGCGTTGGCGATGAGGCCGACATGCTTTCTTGGACCGGAAGCGATCTGGACGACGATGGAAATGCCCAAAACGGCACGACGAGCTACTACGAAGAGCGCCAGGATGCGGGATACGATCGAAGGACCAAATCACACCAAAGCAATAATCATTCAAGCATCGAGCAACGAGATGACGTGGATAACGATGAGGTTATGAGCATCCACTGGAGTGGGAGCGATCTTGATGCCGATGCCAACGTTGAACAAAGAGATGACAATGACAGTCGAGATGAAATGAATGAGTTCCGTGATACCTATCAAGAGCCGAGTGAACGCTACGACAAATACGCAACGGATACAGCGCATGCTATTATGTCGATCAGAAAGGATATTCTAGAGCAAATTGAAGAAGAAATCGAAATTGACAAGTCGAACTCGAAGGAACGTCAACAGCAAAAAGAGCTTGATGATGTACAGAACAGCGGAAATGGCGGTCCTGCAATTCGAAGGACCAGGAGTATTGATAACGCGTTCCGCCAAACGACGAGAATGATTGACAACGCAGTAAACTATTACACCAAGAGTCCCAAAATCGGAGACAATTGTTCCATAGCAGCGGGTTCCGTAGCAGCGGGTTCCGTAGCAGCGGGTTCCGTAGCAGCGGGTTCCATAGCAGCGGGTTCCATAGCAGCGGGTTCCGTAGCAGCTTCGGTAACAGCGAGAACCAATAACACCAAGCTGGGACGCCCAAAACTCATCCTTCCCCTGGCAGATGATTGCGATGATTCCGCTATGGGAGAGCATAGTGTTATGACCGCCGACCTGCAATCTGGTCCGAACATGTGTTCCGTCATGTCACTGTGCCAAAATAAAACGAAAACGAAGGTCGACCGCCCCCCACCTCTAGTCACGACCACAGCTTTGAGCAGGGACGAGGAAGAGGATCTGTTGGACCGTTTCTTCGAAAATCTCCAGAACCGGACTTGCAAGAACGGTAAACTCAATCGAAAACTCACAGACGAAGAAGAAGAAGGATTGCTCCGCGTTTTCAATCCGTTCTTGAGTCGTCTTGAAACTTTTGATCCTGTCTTCGAGCAAATGGAAGAGCTCGTTTGTCAGAAAGAACATCATAGCAATCACGAAAAACAAGATACGTGCGGGAATTTGAACGACAAGTTGGTAAAAACTCCCGTAGCCTTTGCCGCTGCCAAGTTCAGTGAACTGCTCGATCGCGTTGAGCATTTCGACCGGTGCTTCGCCACGATGGAAGGCACTGAAAATACTCAAGACGATTCCAATGACATGGAACAGAAAGAGACAAGTTTCAAAAAGAGAAACAAACTCGAACAAATGAAGCAAAAATGGTTCGCTGCGAGATTGAATTTCAAATTGAGGCAAACGATGCTGGCAGAAGTGGTGAAGCAAAACACGGCAAAAGCAGCAAATGCCACAACCAAGTACATGGATTCCGTCGTTGCGAAATGCACCGAGCCGTCAGCCAAAAAAGGTGATGTCTCTTCCGATGAACAGAAGAACGATACGGTGGAAACTTCCAAAATTTTGAATGCCAATAAGGGGCAAAATAAAGACTGTGATAGAGATGAGTCGATCGGTGACGAAGCATCCATTGATAACAGTGACTTCTTTTCTGTAGAGACTCCAAGCATTTCTATAATGACTCCAAGCGAGCATTCGAACATCAACTCTGCACGAGACTTCCGATCCTTCGTCATGTCACCTACGAGGACAAACCTCACGGAAGTGAGCAAGGACGAATCGTATTCCGACCATGTTCTAAGGTCGCCTGTCTGCTTGTCACCAGAGTCCCGGCTCGCAGAAGATCTGTCCGACTTTGGTGGACCCTCCGATGAAGAAGAAAACAAGATAGGTGTTTCTACTCCGGGGCGTTTAGCTGTGATTACCGAAGAGGTCGACGCTTCGGAGAGTTCAGAATCCATATTGTTGAAGAAGAAGAAGAGTCAAACGAAAAGCGAGCGATCTTCTTCTAGGAGTAGGGGGGGAAGCAAATCACCATCAAATCTTAAGCGATGGACATACATTCCTCCAGACGTCTCAACATTTAATTCATCGGAGTGGTTGAAAAAATGCCAAGAAACCGTGGAGTCTGTCAAAGAAACTGTCGAGTCTGTTTACACTGTGTCAGAGCGTTTCATTCTTGACAAAGCATCATGCTCGTCTAGCTCAATCAATCTATCGGACTCTGAATCGTTTGAGGATGACCAAAACCAGAATGGCCGAAAGTCCGCTAGAAGACGAATCAAGCAGCAAAATTCCATTGTCGAGGAAATAGAAAATGACTCGAACTCTGAATCGTTTGAGGATGACCAAAACCAGAATGGCCGAAAGTCCGCTAGAAGACGAATCAAGCAGCAAAATTCCATTGTCGAGGAAATAGAAAATGACACGACTAATGGAAGGAAGAGTGAAGAATGGAGAAACCCACAAGGTAGTTACGAGGATGATCTCAGCGACTTTCAAACAGCCGTCGGCACTTTCAGTTCCGAGCCTACGGACGAAAGACCCCCGATGCTTCGACTTCAGAGAAGCCGCCATGAAAGCAGAAGCTGCGGTAGTCATTCCAAAGAGGCACCGAAATACAATGGAGCACCAAGTCAAATGTCGTCGGAACTTCCAAAAGGATATACCTTGGCGGATAGCATTCGACATGCTGCACAAACTGCACAAACGGGAGGAAACGGAAGAAAAGAACCACGTGGCAACAAGGTAAAACGTGATCCTAGTGTTCACATCCGCGTCAGCCAACCTAGTGTTCACAGTCGCGTTAGCCATACCGTTCCTCAACCTGCTGAACCAGAGAAACCAAAAGAAGATCCCGAACCAAATCCAGAACTTCAACAAAAGATTCGAAGTCCAAGATCTTCCGAAACAGAGGACACTGCAAGATTGACCGCGCAAACGACATCGTCATTCGAAGATATAGACACGATTTTCGAGGATATTGACACGACCTTCGGCGGTATTGAGGGCGAAGAAAAGAAATCGGTGATCATATGTGTCGAAAGCCCGAGTGCGATATCCCAGAAGGCCGAAGACAGTGTTGAAAGCCCGAGTGCGATATCTCACAAAAGAACTGTCTCGAAAGAATTTCAGGATGAAGACGATAAAAGGACTGTCTTCTCGACAAGCACGGATTCATTTAAGGATTGCATGAGTAGATCAACGACAATGACAGAACGGGAAGTTTTGAATGACAATAAGACTGTGTTTTCTATCAACACAACCGGAACGACGGGTTCGGACTCTTTCAAAGACTGTTATCAAGATGCGATTCCATCCTTGACTACGATGGACACCATGGTTGAGAAAGCAGAGACTTCTTCTCCAACAATCTCGGATAAGAATTTGCTCAAAGAAAACTCCAATGCATCCACTAAAGTCATTCCATACTCTTCTGCTGAAGCATCTGCACAGGCGAATTTGGTTACTACATCCGTCGCTGTACTATCAGTTTCAGCCGTAATTCTCAGTGCTACTCCAAGCAACCGGAATAGGGGAGATTCTAGTAAACATAACAAAACGACACCTCGCGTGGACAATTCCACAAACGCTCCGAGAATGAAAGACACGGGAACACCCGACAACCTCGAGTTGGAACTCAAAGGAGACCCCGACAAGCAAGTATTGGAAGCTGTGGAAGATTCCGATGCGCAATCAAGGGCTAATGAAGCAGACAAATCCAGTTCCAAGTCCACCGACATTAATTTATCGCAAGACGATAAAGGAAACGAAGGCGAATCGCAACAACTGTCTGTGGTTGAAGACGCAGCAGCCAATGAAGAGGAAGTGATTCAAATTGTCGAACAGGAAGAGGGCAAAGAAGAAACCCTCGGTCATGTTGACGAAATAGAACTAGGACCACCAACTAATCAAGGTGTTGAAGAACCCTCGTTGAAAGAAGATGATAATCACGTCGAGGAAATTGATGAAACTAAAACAAAGAAACAAACGATAGAAGATGACAATTTTGTCCAAGACAGTCCCCTCGAAGAAGAGATCCAAGGCGATCTCGACGTGATGCAAGACAGCACTCTCGAAGAAGACAATATCGATGAAACGCGAGAAGAAAAAGCGATGGAAGAAACACCGTCGCACATCGATGTCGATGACGAAACGATGGAAGAAGGACCCCTTGAGGAAGCGAGTATCGAGGAAACACAGGAAAAACAAGGGGAGGAAGAAGTGATGCTAAAAATCCAAAGCAGTGAGGAATCGATGAAAGAAGAGTCGGTTGAAGAAGACGTCGTTGAAAGCGGACACGTAGGAAAGGACATGCCGGAGGAGACGGAAACTAGATCGGAGCCTGGCATCCTCGAAGTCATTGAAGAAGAAGATGACATTGCGAATACCGAAACACTGTCTTCAGGCACCGAAGTTGAAAACGAGCCAGAAGAATCACTCTCCAGTTTCCTCAAAACAATGGAGGAGGAAGAATGTTTTGTAGACGACGATCAATCCTTTTTGGAACCCAAGGACGACCAATACGAGGACGAAGAGGTCAGCAAAAGAAAGTTGGGACCGAACGGCGAAGCAGAAGAATCGCTTTCGACCTACCTCAAAGCGATTGAGGAGGGAGAGGAAGAAGCGGACGAGACGAGCGTAGAAGCAAGGGACGACGATGATGAAGTAAATGAGTCAATCTCAACCTTTTTCAGAGGGATGACTGAAGAACTAGGGACTTCCGAGAGCAAATCATTGCTCGAACCAAAATGTATTCACGACGAAACGCTGTCGGCCTTCCTAATGGACGATACAGAAACACGCACCAGCGACGACCTTAGGGATGACAGCATGAACGATGAGTCCATCTCAAAAATCCTTGAAGATTTATCGATGGAAGAAAAACAACCACCGATCCTCGAGCAGATGCGAGCCAAGAAATCGCTTCAGTTGGAGAATAGCTATTATTTCAACCAAACCGGCACCATTGAAAAGCCGAAGCACAGGTACAAGAAGGCACTGAAGAAATCAAGAGGTGAAACTCATGACCACAACCAACATAGTGGAAACGCGACGTCCGCCCCGCTGACGGTGGAGGACCGTCGCCAGCGAAGATTGCGGCAGAGACGCAAGTTTGAGAAAGTGTTGCGCGGCGAAGACGACTCCTCTGCTGCGTCCTCGTCCTATGCATCGTCGGGCTACAACACCGCTAGCACCAAGCAGCAGTCGTCTTCGTCTGTTTCCGAGGCCGAAGATTTCGACAACCACGAGGCCAAAGACTTTGACGCCCCCAACGCTCCACTTTTTTCGTCCAGCTTTGACACCGCGTCCGTCGTTCGAGAATGGTAGCTTTGCTATTCCGAGGAAGTTGTGCGGGGTGTTGCATTTCGATACATGTGCGTGGATATAACAACCTGTAAGATATGAGTGTGTCTGCTGTACACCAATGGCATGCTGCAACGCCATCAAATGCTCCTACTTTCGTGACCGAGGAGTAATCTATTATTTATTGTTTCTTTCTTACTATTAATAACTTTTTATGACTACTATTACTATAATACTATTATTAATAGTAGTTTTAATGTTGAATGAGCCGCTTTACTGGTCTCAGCCTAATCATCAATTTCATTATGACACCAGCATATTGATTCTGGATTCCAAAATTCTCTCTTCGTTATTATTTTTTTTTGTTCTCGCCCCCAAAAAAGCGTGTCGCAGTGTAAGCGTATCTTTTCGAACTAGATTCAATGCACTTTTGAAAAACCCAATTTTTGGAAGGCATGCCACCTACCGGTATGTTTTGAATTCTAAAAAATAGTTTTTTGCTGGGGTAGGATTCGTACGGCCGGGAAAACAAGTACTCGTACGTACTATAGTGTACCGAACTATTGGCATGTCCGTTCCAATGGAACCCAACCGACACCCAACGCCGGCGTCCTCCTACCGTAGGAAAAACGTGTCTCGTTCTTTAAATACTGTAATACCAATGATTTGAAAAACAAACAGACGGTATGGTAATACCTGCGCGAGTGATGTGAATTGAGGAACAACGAAAACTAACTTCAGTTGTCTGCTTTTTCGTAACAGCAATTGAATCCTCTCTTTGCAAGAACACTTTGGATCAGCGAAACAGCAACAGAAACGCTCACGAGTACCATCAATTGCCCAAACCAGCATTCCGCAGTGCACACCTCCACCATGGCCGACGAAAACAACAGTGAAGAAAACAAGAACATCACCACCGAAACCATCAAGTTTACGGAAAACAATGAAATCGTCCGCAACATCCCCGACTGCCTGGATGGAAAGATGAAGCTGGAGTACTGGAACAAATTCTGCGACGACTGTGATGAGGCCATGAAACCAATCGGCCGCGTCACACTCGTTAAAAGCCTGCTGGCTTTTGCCTGTTTTGTTTTTGGCATCCTAGCGGCTTCCGGATTTAAGTTTGGGGATATCGAGCTCTCCGCCTACTACGGCGTGGTGGCACCGGTGACTATTATCCTTATCTATTTTTGGTGCCAGGTCGAGGCCTACGCACACAAGAAGGCCGCCTCAAAAATCCACAGGGCATGCTCCGAGGTCGGGAACTACATCAAGGGTTTGACGCTGACGCTGGAGGACGAAGAAGTCGATTGGTACATCAAGATCACCATCAACAACGCGCTCCAGCAGCAGGTGGAAGCGGACGTCGAGGCCGCGGTACCGGCCATGGCGGTCGCTGCCGCCGTGAGCGCGACGCAGTCCGTTTCCGCCGTGCCCGTGGCGATTTCCTCGGTGTCGTCGAGCAACAAGGCACCAGAGAAGTACGTCAAGGACGAGGAAACCGGCAAGATGAAGCTGAATCCCGAATACAGGAAATGGATGAACGCGAACAAATAGAACAAAGCAGATGATATGATGAAGGAAGGAAAACATGTCTGAGAGCAACGGAAATGGGCGTGTAAAGAAAGGAAACGATGCGAATGAATGAATGAATATGAATAAAATATAATTTTCTCGCGTTGGAGATGCTGTGAGCACAGTGAAAGGATGCTCATGCCGAAAGAGTAAATATAAGAAAAAGCCAAGCGACAGTGGATAATGAAAGGAAGGATCCAAACAGATACGATTCTCCGCTGGCATTTACAATATTATACATCCGATTGCGCTCCAATTGTTGCTTAAATGCATCGGGAACACTACAACAACTGTGAATCGATCCCTGTGAACAACAACATCAGATACTATATGTCCTACATTGAGCTATGGGCATGAACAAAAGAAAAGGATCATTGTCGATAATAATAGCATGTATTTATCGTGTCTAATATGTGTGACAGATGCGTTGTGAATGTTAATGCCGTTCGTGTAGGTGGTGGTCGGAGTTCCGGCGGTTTGCGTTTTCCTGTGTCCCTGCACGGCGCGGTCCGTGCACTTCATCGTCCCACTACCCGCCGGGCGGTGAGCGGACGGAAAAAGTCGTCCACCATGACCGACGAAAAGTACGATTCGGTTTCGAGCGAACCGCCGTGGAAGGCGTCGAGGTCTTCGACGATCCATCGCAAGCGATAGCGCTTTTCGAGGCGTGGATCGGTCTCTTCCAAAGGCAGTGGTGGTGGCGGAAGCACCACCGAGACGTCCCCCGGAACCCCTAGGCGAACGGTGGTTGCGTTGCCGGAACCACCATCGCCGTCCTTGTGTGTCTGGTTCGAGGCCGTGGCGCCGTCCGTGGTGCTTCCGACCATTGCCCCGGAAAAGGCATCCGGCCAATCCGCCATCAGGACGATGCGAGACTTTTCGTTTTGGATCCAGGCCAGGGTGCCTCCCCGCTCGTTCCATGGGTCCTCGCCGGACGACGACGAACGGCGCGGAAGAATCCGTTTTCGGGCCTTTTTGTTGCTGGCGGTCGCAAAGCGTTTCCAATCGAGATTCCTCCACTCCGATTCGACGCAATAGCTCGTGTGGTGGGGACCGCTGGATCCTTCGTTGTGGTTCCGGCGTCTGGGCCCGACGAGGAGGAGCTCCCTTGCCTCCCGGAAGGGGGTTTGCAGAGAAAACAGATGGGAGGAAGACCCTTCCCTTTGGGGAGCGGCAGGGAAGGATGGGTTCGGAAGGGTCTCGGGCGCGAGGACCATGTCGGTGACGCCATCGTGGTCCCACACCGTGCGAACGAAGCGGGCTCCGGAAGGCGACACCACCCTCCGGTGGTTGTGTGCTGGAACCGTGCATCGCACGAAAGCACCCGGTTCGGGACTTTTGTCCCGAATCGGGCCGTGGCCGTCGGCCGCTAGGTCGCTGCTCCATGTTTCGCGCATGGGATACACCATTCGGTTGTGATTCTTGTGGGTTCCATCCTCGTCGTTGCTGCCGGCACCGTGGTGATCGTCAACGAACGAAAAGCAGGTGGATCGATTGTACGCGGTTTCTTCCGACGAAAAAGGATGCATCACACTGCCGGAGGTCCCCCAAACGGCAGCAGAAGAAGGCTTCCCAGGGTGCTTGCTCGTCTCGTAGAAATTGGAGGGAGGCAAGAGCCCCCTCGCTTGCTGTGTCCCGTGGTCCCAGCCCCAGCCGTGTTGCATGGCATAGACAAACCGGCACATGCGGCACACGAAATCGGTCTTGGTGAATGCGTACTTGTCGAGAAACCTCGAGTAGTAGTAGTCGTTTTCGTTTTCGTTTTCGTCTTCGTTTCGGGTCTCGGACGCACCGGCGATGGCATCGTCAAGCTCGTGTTGAAGCCCTCGGTCGTTGCCGGTTCCGGTGCTGCTGGTTCTCTCGTCGTGTCTGCTTTGTGGAGCTGCCCCGTCCTTCTTCTTCCAGGCATGGTACGACTCGTAGAGCGTCCGGTTGTGGGCGACCTTCCACAAATGGTCGGCCAGCGCCGTCACGTTGATGTTGTGCTTCGTCGGGTCGTCCTTCTCGCGGTCCAGGGAGAAATCGCGGACCACTACCACACTGTTGGGATGGGGGAGGTGGTCCCGGACGTTGGAGGCCCCCCAGTATACGGGGATCGTCCCCTCCTCCAGCGTCTGCCACAGCTTCTCCGTGATGTAGTCGTCGACGTTCTGGTTTTCGAATGCCAGGTGAAAGAGGTAGTGGCGAAGAATGTCGGATTTGGGGCTGGTCCCGGAGGTGTTGCCCGGGAATCCGTGGGGGGCGTGGGGAACGCAATCGCTGAGGGAATCGAGGCGAAAGGAGGAACGGTTTGCGGCATTCGCAGCAGCAGCAGTAATAGTAATAGTTCCGTCGCTGTGGTTGGAGGCGTGGTTCCTTGTTTCCATTTCCCGGATGAGGTCTCTCACGAGATCTTCTCTGTGGTTGATGGATCCGCAGTTCCTCGCCAGGAAGCTCGCTCCCTTGATGCCCTGGTCAAAGCCGACGGTGGGAAATTTCCTCGGATCGTTCGCGGGGGCACCCCCGCCGTTCCCACCGGCCGCAAGACCGTCCGCGTCCGCGTCGGCAGCGTCCAGCGAATAATACGTCAGGGGGACCTCGGACCGAAAGGACGTCGTGGCGAAGAATTCCTGCGACCTGTGGGCCTCCCGAAAGCGGCCCACGTCTAGCCCCGAGTAGTACCCGGATCCTTCCATCGAGACCGCCCGGAAGCGAAAGGGCGTCCCCTCGACGGTCGCAAAGTTTTTGTAGGTGTACATCTTTCCCCACTGGACGCAGGGCACGTTGCATTGCTGGTCCGACAGCTGGTGGTAGTGGTTGGTCAGGAGCGGTTCGTCGACCTCGTAGCCAAACCGCAGGGTCACGGCCGGCATGGCTGGCTTGGGTGTGGTTGCGGTTGTGGTGTGTTTGGGATCGGCCGGAGGGGCCGGATCGGCGTCGAAGAAACGGGTGTGTGGCCACAACGCGCTGCCGGTGCTGCTTCTTTCCTCTGCCCGGCCGGCATCTGTGTGTGGTTCTGGTCCGAGTTCGGGAGGGCTCTCGAGGGCGGCCAAGAGATCGCTATTGGCACACACCACCGACAAAGTAGTGTTAAATTCAGGTCCGCCATCGATTTGTGTGGCGGTTTTGTTGTTGTTGTTGTTGCTGTTGCTGTTGTTGTTGATGATGTTGCTACTGCTGTTGTTGTGGAGCGCTAAGGAAAGCAAAGCAGCGTCCCAATCCTCCCCGACAATGCGCAATAAGACGGTGCGATTGGGACGAATGGGCACCACGCTTGGTTCCTGTCCCTGTTGTTTGGTACTCCCGCAAACAACATAACGGGTCCGATCCCATGGATTGAACACACGGAGGAATGCCTCGTTGTTTCTCGGCTTTGTTGTGTGACGAGTTTGGTTGTTCTTTGCTTTGTCCTTTTTGTTGTTGTTGTTGTTGTTGTTGTTGTGGAGCATCGATAGGGTCTCGTCGTTGGTGTCCTTGGTGTCGTCGCTCCTTTCCCTTTTGTCGCTGCTCTTCCCCGCGCCATCGGACACGGTCCCGGCATCGAAGTGGCGATCGCAATGATACGAACAACGATAACGAGCGTCGCAACAGGGTGCAGTCCAGGATTGGCGAACGACCACGAGCAAGCTCCAGAGGACCACCCCCACCAGCAAGATCGCACTGCTGCGTCTCCGAATGGGATGCCTCCGAGAAGAACGAGGGCGGGAACGTGGATGCGACCGAGAATGCGAATGCGACCGAGAATGCGACCGAGAATGCGACTGAGAATGCGAATGCGTCTTCGTTCGCTCTGGCAAAAACGACCCGGGTGGTGGAACCATTTGCAACGGTGCCGTGGATCTTGTGCCGTGGATCCCGTGTCCCGTCGTTTTGATCCCTAGAAGTAAGTACGAGTAACGCAATCGGAAATGGGATTTGGCTCCTGCGACGATGGATTGGTTAGTTAGGTTTGTTCGTGTTCGATGGATTTTTGAATTGTCGGAAATCGGAAAGAGATGCAAGAGCGAAACGGCCGGCGCGTTCAGCGTACGAGCAACCAAAATACCGAAATACGGTACGTACCGTACGTACCGCAAGCAAATAATACTTGTAGTGCGACTATGTACCGAGCATATCACGTACGGTACTGTACAGTATGAACATATCTGTCTGGGTATGAACGTACGCATATGGGTATGAACATA
>CAACVS010000602.1:227526-267959 GCA_900660405.1 Pseudo-nitzschia multistriata | reverse complement strand
TAGGTATGAACGTACTCATGTGGGTATGAACATACCTGTATAGGTATGAATGTACTCATGTGGGTATGAACATACCTGTCTAGGTATGAACATATTTACTAGCGGTATTACTTGGAAGTACGGTACTCTTACCAACCGTGCTTCATACGAAGTAAAGTACGTACTTGGGTACTTACTTCTTTATACGCAGCATAAGGTACGAACCATAGACGATACTGTACCTTACTAATAGTATAAATATAAACGTACGTACAGTACATATGTATTTTGGTATGAATACACATCGAAATCGAAAAAATGGATCAAAATTTATTCATTTTTCTGCTGTATTTCGGAACATCGTGGTCAGATGATACATACGACGAGACGAGACGAGACGAGACGAGACGAGACGACAAGAAAACGATGTGATACAATACAGCAGGACACAGCTATCAATGATATAACAACGGATGGCCTTGCCTGCCGCGCTGCGGGAGGAAACGCGGGCACAACGAACACAAACGTGCGTTCCGTAACCGATGTTTGTGGACAACCCCAAAATCGTCAACGTGGCAAGACAAGACAAGACAAGACATGTCGTTCCTGTACTACTGAGTGTTTGCTGGTGTAGATTCGTTTGCTTTTGCTGCTTCGGTTTTCTATTTCGTGGGCCTGCCCGGTGATCATGGAAAAATAGATGCTATTTTACAAATTATGAAATACGGAAAAGTATTCGGAAACGCTCTGTGCTGCAACACACCATGCTGCCGGGTCTCTTCCGGCACTCTCTCGTGGTGCAAGCAAGCGCACGGCGTGCAACAAGTCCAATGATTGCGATGTAGGAAGGCTCGACCAACGGGCCCCGTCTCTCTGGCCCGGACCATTAAAAACTAACAATGTTGGTTTGCGAGGGCAGGCTCGAGAGATCCCCATTGGTGGCCTCCAATAATTTCTCTTTGAACCACCCCTCCTTGGCGGTGTCCAGGCTGAATTCGTACGCCGGTCGAATGTACCCGTACCTGGACTTTGGATCGTAGTTCGCCGTCCAGTCCTTGTTGTTGCAATCGGTGTTCTCGTCGTTGCAGCACAGGGTGCAGCACCGGCAATCGACCTCGGGCGCCTTGTTGTTCAAACCGGGGTAGCAGTCCGTGGTGAAGTGCGCCATGGTGCTCCCGTTGGCGGCGCAGATGTCGTTGGTTTTGCCGTGGAGATTGTTTCCGTCCAGCAACAATATCTTCAGCTTGGGCATGTACTGGAGTTCGGAGGGAATCGTTCCCGTCAGCTCGTTGCGGTTGAGCTGAAGGATGGCCAGCTCGCTCATGGTCCCGTAGTACGAGGAAATGGTTCCGCTCAGGTCGTTTCCGTCCAGATCGAGCATTCGGAGGTTGCTCAAGACGGCAAAATGATCCGGGAGGGTTCCCATCAAGTTGTTGCCCTTCATGGACAGGTCCTGGAGGTTCGTAAGGAGCGGAAAGTTGATGTTTTGCAATTCCTTTGCGTCGAAATTGTTGCCACTGGTGCTGAGAGACACCAAGTTGGTCAGCAGCTGAATGGTGTCGGGAAGGGTTCCGGAAAAACGGTTGGACGCAAGGTCCAGGTGCCTAAGGTTGGGCAAGAATCCGATGTGATCGCTGACTTTCCCGGACAACGAATTCCCGTAGACAGAAAGGTACTCGAGTTTATCGTTTTGCTGGATTTGTTGGGGAAAGTCACCGAAGAACATGTTGCGGTTGATGTCAAACACGTACAGATGCTTGTTGTCAAAAATCCTCTCCGGAATGCGGCCATCGAGGATGTTGTTGGAAAGATCGAGTTCTCTCATTGAAGGCCAATCACATTGGTAGATTTCTCCACTCAGGTTGTTGTCCTCGAGGTACAGGGCCTCGAGTTTGTTGAGTTTCAGCAGGGGAAAGATCTTTCCGTCCAGAAAGTTTCCGTCCAATCCCAGAATGCGCAAGTCGGTCAGTTGTTTAAAAGACGTAGGGATCGAGCCGGTAAGTTTGTTTTGACTGAAAGCTAGGGTTGTGAGTCCTGTCATATCTCCAATATAGGACGGGATGCTGCCGTGCAGATCGAGATCGTGCAATCCAAGAGACTTGAGTTTGTGAAAGGAATTCAGTTGAGGCATGGCTCCACCAATGATGTTTGCATGAAGATGAAGTCGTTCCAAATCTGACAAGAAGGTAATCTCTTCAGGAATTTGCTTTCCGACCAGATTGTTGTTGGCTGGAAAAATAGAAGAGCGGAAAAACAAAAAAGAGGTATTTTGGGATTGTTAGAAGCGGGGATGAATGGTGCGATCAAAAAAGGAAACAGACCTAATGACGCATCAGCTCGCATCCGGTCACTATCTTGGATAGGAACTCACACAAATCGAGATCGACAACGCTGCCTCTATCGTCACACTGGACACCCTTGAGGATACGTCCGCGGGGAGTGTTGAACTCCTTGTTCCAGTCGCAATGATCTCTGGTGCTCATGAAGTTGAAACTGTCGTCCCACGACATGCCATTCATGGAATAAAACAAAACAGCGAGAATGTACCGCTGGGTAGTTCTCCATCCGTCCTTCCCGTTGAAATCCAGGTGCTTTTCGTCTCCTACTGCAAGAAACTGGGCCGCGTGATACTGAGGAGATTCGGGGTGCATCATTTCTGGCAACTTCGAAACACTGGGTGCCAAAGTGTCAATGATTTCTTGTAGTCTATTTTCAAAGTCTTCTTGATTGATTGACATTGCCTTTGAAGACTTGGAGGATTTAGAGGAGACTCCGACAGAAATAATGACACTAAGAAGCACTGCAACAACTGCAGCACCGGCCATCGCCATGTACAGCTTGCGTCGGTGATTCTTGGCAAGTAGGATCGCCGTAGGAAGGTAGGCGCTGGAAGCCTTGACTTCCTCCACGGAAGGGAGTTGGTCGTGACTGTAGTCGTCTGCAGAATCTTCAGTACCACCCAAAATTTCTTTGATGGCGGTGCGACGAGCCTCTTCGTCGTCGAATTCTTCGTCGTCATCGTCGTCTTCAATGACGCATTCGTCATCGTCTTCGATGGCAAAGGTGTTGCCACCGTTTTCGAGATCGCTTGTGGGATTATCTTGGCTCATGGTTGGTCCGAGTATTCTTTATTTTCCCGGTTGGTCGGTGGATGTTCTCGATTTTCTTTGTCGAAATTTAAATTTTGTGACGGTTGCACTTCTGAACGTCGTCAACGAAAAGTCGTCGAGATGTAGTTTCTAGATTCTAGATTCTTGCTTGGAAGAGTTTTCGATGGAAAGGTTTTCAGCAGAATGTGTGATGGCTACCAGACTCCACGTAGATGTGGTACTTTGGCTTATGTCAAGCTTCAGGCAATAGTAAAATATTCTGAAATCTCGGTCGACTACTAAGTAATTGAAAATCTTGGAACCGCGATAACCTTAAGTAATTGTAATTTTCTGATTCTGACGGTTGGTAGAATCGGAAGGGAATCAATCTGAATCAACCTTAAGTAGAGGAAAATTAGTTACACCGAGTCATTTGTATGTTGTGCTGTTGCTAATCGTTTCAAAAAGATGATACAGTACGGTATCCTACAAGTACGAGTACCATACGGTACCAAAACGTGTTTCTGACAACCTCACAAAAAGAATATTTGCGGCCGGTCGTACAGATAGTTGGACTTACAGTAATAATTTACTGTAAAGTTCAGTAGCATAATATTATTTCGTTACCGGTATTATAACGGCTTTTGTACGGTGTTAATAACTTTTGTTTGACCTTTGTAGCAGGATTGGAGAGGTTGCTCTAATTCGTACCAGTATGTCGTTTGAGCCAGGGGTCAAAAATAGATTTGACATTTATGACCCCTGGTGTGAGCACTGAATGCCATGGCTCGTACGTACTGTTACAGAGTACGGTACGGGTACTCGTACTTCATAAGTACGATGCAGAACCATACTAGTACGACAACGTACCGTACTTTACAACGATGTCTTTGAACAGAGTCGACGTGACGGACAGAAAGTCAGCTGTTTGTGTTCTTGTTGCAAACGGATGAAGTCAGGACTTCACACCACCAGATGGAATCACAGTAACATTAAAGCTCTATTCGAAGAAGTACCGGTCATAGATAATTGTTAATTCTGCTGTACTTCGTACTACGTATGAATTACTGTATCGGTAAGCACGTACGGTAGTAAAAGTGATTGAATGGTCCTCCGAATTATAACCGTCGATCATCCCATTGAAAACAAATGCAATTTAACTATGACCGTCTGTACATAATTCTTTACGAAGTGGCTTGATTGCAAAGGCATTAATTGTTTGTGAAAGACCGAGTTGCAGAGAGTGGAATATCGTCACAAAAAATTTGTCAATCCTCGCTCTGTCCAAAATACTTCTCGAAAAAAGAATAATCCTCAAACATTTAAATTTACATTTAACGCGTTTTGAGAAGCACATCAATCCTCCAACAGAGATAAGAAGAAAATTGAGGACAACATAAAAATTTGGGGTTTCCGGTTAGGATCTTCCAGTACTATCTCCACCATAGGTTAAATGTCTCTTTTTTCGCGGCAGGGTGCCGTATGGCGTCGCCCAGAAACCTTGTAACTGTCACCATAATATTTTCGTCCCTGTACAACGGTGTAATACCAGGTTTTTTGGAACAATTACTGGGGCATTCGTCACTCTAGCTTCGCATCCCATTCTTGCTCACAAAGGCCGAAAATTTGGTTCGGGTTCTGCCCATAGCTATTTCAAAACCATCCAAACAATTATTTCGGATCGTACCTCAATTGCTTCGATGACACATGCCAACGGAAAAACCTCACAACCCGACGGACCTTGTCGTCGATCGTCGACAAATACTCCGCAGCGAACCGAAAGATTGACCACATGACACATGCAAAACTCATTGGAATTGTTGACGGCGCTTGTTCTCATAACATCCGAATCGGGACATCCAAAAGAACGCAACGCAACGCATCACATCACATCACAAAGCTACAAATTTGTAGACAACAACACCTGTCAGTTACCGTACTAGTCACCATGGTTGCTCAATCCGAATACCAGATGGAAGGCCCATCCATGCATGGATACAACAACGAGATCTGCTACCACCAAATCCACCACCACGATGACGATCCCGTTTGTGTGACGCCCAACAAACGGCGACGCGTCTCGATGTCGGCCCGCGTGCGCTTCGACGACCGCGTCACCGTAATGAACCAAGACGAACGGGGTTGCTCTCCACGGGACAACCCTTCCGAAATGGAACAGCAACAGCAACAGCAACAACACCCCCCTTCCTCCCTCTGGTTGACCCCCAACGACTTTACCAAGATCCAGAACAGCATCTTTACGACGCTCGAGATGATGAAACTCACCGGCGACTTTGGAAGGGACACGCCGCTGTCGAACCGCTACTGCGCGAGGGGCCTCGAAAACTGCGACCTGGAGCGCAAGGGAAGCCTCACGGAGGAAGCCTTGGCGAGGCGCCGGAACGTCATCGGAGCGGTCCTGCACGAACAAAACATCCAGCGGAAGCGACAGATGGAAGCCTCCCTGAGCAGCAGCAGCAGCCGCCGCCACAACCTCTGCAACCGAATGGGCGGTGGCTACGGTGTGCAGCAGCAGCAGCAGCAGCAGCAACGAGACGACCACCACGCCCTGATACAAAAGCAGGGATGCACGAAAATACCAGAGCACGGAGGTTCGTGCGTCCTCGACCACTTCCGGATCGGCCTCATCTGCATGAACCTCACACACGGGGACATCATGGACAGCATCGACCGGGGACGGCAGGACTCGGAAGAGGCCCTGGAAATCTACCGTACAAAGCCACTGCCTCTGGGAAACAGGTGATACGAGACGAGACGAGCAACGACGAGACGAGCAACGACGAGACGGGACGTCCTTGCGGAAAGAACAACGGGGATGGAAGGCTCGAGAATCGAACCAAGGAATGGGTCCGCCGAGCATGTACTGTAACAATAGAAAACACGAAATCAAAACAAACAAACAAACAAGCAAGCAGTCGTACTCTAGAAAGGTAATCTACATCAATCTAGTATGCATTCCATATAGACATCGTTTTGGTTTGGGTGTTTTCAAGGCCCACGGTCCGGTCCTCGGGAGGCACATCCGCCCGGACCCCAAAAACGGGGAAGGAAGGCTCGAGAATCGAACCAAGGAATGGGTCCGCCGAGCATGTACGATGCTGTACCAATCGAACACACGAACTCAAAACAAACAAACAAACAAACTAGAGCATCGTACGCTAGAAAGGTCATCTGCATCAATCTATTACATTGTACATTCCGTAGAGTTGGTTTGGTTGGTTTGGGTGTTGTCAGGGCCCGCTTTCGCGTTCGCGTTCGCTTCGGTCCGGGACCGGACAGGGGCCGGCCCTCGGGAGGCACCTCCGGCCGGACTCGGCCCCGGCAAAGACGACCCCCGTCCCGGCCTCCAGGCGCACCAGCGGGTAGCCTTCCAGGATGCTTTCAAAGGCGGTCTCTGGCGATTCGTCCAGGCCCTTGTAGGGAGCCTCCCCCGGCCACCGCATCGCCAGAAAGCCGCACATCCACCAAAAGTTCCCGCAGTCGGGGTGGTCGGTGTAGGCCTTGTGGTTGCCGTCGTCGCAGCAGGACCAGTTTTCGTTGCGCAGGGGATCGGCGTTGGTGATCGGATGGGTCCCCTCGAGCGACTCGGGGATCATGTAGAGGCCGCTGCTTGCATGGTTTGCCGTGTCGCCGCTGCGTTTGCTGTTGCCGCTGCGTTCGGCAAAATCGGCCTCGTGGGGCATCGGCTGGAACCGGTGGGGGGCCAGGACGTTTCCCTTCTTGAGTTCCCTCGCCAGGGCGGCCGTCGAAGCCGGCTTGGTGGTGAGCAGGGTGTCGGGTTCTCCCAGAAAGACGTACTTCCAGCGGCGGTTGGTGTTGGAACTGCTGCTCCCGGTGGTGGCGGTGGCAGCGGGTTTGGTGTTGGTGTTGGTCTTTCCCATCCAGCACTCCTCGACCGAGGCCTCTGCCTGGTTCCGAAAGATTTTCTGGAGCCGCAGGAGGCTTGCCGCCGGAACGTTGATCGGGCTGATGTCGTTGCCGGTGGTGGCGTCCCCGGTGTCGCAGACCGCCAGCTCGGCAACGGGTTGGTCCCAGGCAAACATGGCCCGCTCGGCAATGGAAAGGGCCTCCCTGATTAGGGCCTCGTCGGTGTCGAGCTCCGCGCTCGCCACCACGATCCGGCCGACTCCGACCTGGGCGAGGGAGAGGATCGTTGAAGCCAGGGACCACTTTAGGATCTCGTCTTCCCGGTAGTTCTTGCTGTTCATAAAGGCAA
Source organism: Pseudo-nitzschia multistriata (assembly GCA_900660405.1). Taxonomy (NCBI): domain Eukaryota; phylum Bacillariophyta; class Bacillariophyceae; order Bacillariales; family Bacillariaceae; genus Pseudo-nitzschia; species Pseudo-nitzschia multistriata. The sequence goes on along the minus strand of CAACVS010000602.1, from coordinate 260,654 downwards.
TCACGGCGATGGTCGACCCGGAGACCTCGAGCCACTCGTTGTTGTCGTTGTCGTTGTTGTCGTCGTGGTTGTCGTTGTTGCTGCCACTTCCGAACCGAAAAGCCTTCCAGACCTCGCTTCGGTCTTTGCTGGAGACGTAGGCCTTGAAGATTTCCAGGATCCGGTCCGCGAACTTGTTGACGGTCTTGTCCCCGGTGCCCTCGCGGACAATCATCTCGTCGAGGACCATCTTCCACCACTTGGACATGTGCTCCACGCCCAGGTCCGTCCAGTCCCTGGTCACCCGGATGTGGTCGTATCCGTGGGCCTCGAAGACCTTCCAGGAGGCCGATTCCGGGCTGGCGTCGATGGTGTCCGGGACGCCCAGCTCCAGAAAGCGCTCGGTGCTCTGCCACCAGGTCGCCGAGAAGGCGTCGTCCATCGGGAACTCGGCGTCTTTCAGGGAAGGGTCTCTGGCCTTGTCGGCGTCGGTGTAGACCATGCCGATCCTCAGAAAGTCGACGGGCTTCTGCTTTGTGTGGATGCTTGTGCTTGTGCTTGTGCTTGTGCTTGTGCTTGTGCTTGTGTTTGGGAGCTTGCCCCGGAGCGAGGAAGGAGTCGGTCTCTCGTTTTCGTCGTGTGGCGTCGTGCTGGCAAATGGCACCGTTGCCATTGCCATTGCGCTTGCCATTGCGGATGCGGTTGCCGAAGCCGTGGCTGCTCCTGTTCCTGCTGCTCCTGTTCCTGCTGCTGCTCCTGCCTCGGACCGGAGCGACACCAGCAACCGCACGTGGCAGGCAAGCTGGAGGAACACCACGAAACGGAAGAAAACCTTACAGCTCTTGGATTTCGCCACCGACGACCACAGGCGACCAAAGGGACCGCTGCCGCTGCCGTTGCTTCTGCGCTTCGTTTGGTTGCCCCTTGGGCTGTTGCAGTTTCTGGGGCCGACACTGCTCCTCGGGCTGTTGCCGCGGTGGCACTGGCGCTGGCGCTGGCATTCGCATTCGCATTCGCTCTTGAATTCGCGTTCGCATTCGAATTCCTCGGGCCGGAAATCCTTGTCGTGGTCTTTCGAGAAATCTTTCGAGAAAGAGCCCCTGCCTTTGCCTGCTCCGATCGGGGAAGAACGCCGCTGTTTCACAAATCCCTTGCCCTTGTCCATGTTCTTGTGTACGCTTTCGTTTGGTGTGTTGTACTAGTGGTTGCTATTATTGCTGTTGTTGTTGCTATTCTTGTTGCTGCTATTATTGCTATTGCTATTATTGCTGTTCTTGTTGCCATTCGTGTTGCTGTTGCTGTTGCTGCTGCTGCTGCTGCTGCTGTTTGTGGGGTGTCACTGGGCTTCGTTTCACGAAGGTTCCGTGCTGGGTTTGGTTCGACAAGAATTCCAAGAAAGTTCAATAGTTTTTTTATCCGCGCTCTCGTTCTTGCGCTTTCTTGGTCCCGTATTGTGCAAGATATATGGGGTTTGGTTTTGTCGTGTGGTGTGGTGTGGTGTGGTGTGGTGCGGGAAGGTTGGGGTTATTGGTTATTATTATTATTGGTTATTCCCTAGCCACTCGTGATTCTGGATTCTGGGGTGTTGGGTGATTGGTGATGGATGTTTGATGTCTCAAAGCCACACGTACGTTTATACCATACTACTCCTACGTTGCGTAAAACGAAAACCGAGAGACCGAAGACGAAAGACGAACACGAACACGAACTATTCGTGACTGAGCCCATCGCTGTTCGGTGTTCGGATGCGATACGGTACGTCCTCGTACGTACAGGTACATCAGACCAGTACAGTACAGTACATCGGGAGTCATACAGTAATCACAAGTACTGTATGACAGAATAATGATCCCTGTTTGCTTGCGGCGTCCCTTCCGCGTTCTTGTTTTGGGTACCTGGTACGGTCCGGTACGTACGGCACTAGTAACATTCTGTTGGCATTCATTACTTATGAATTCATTCTTCGTATCCGGGAATCCGAAGAGTTTGTTGACATGTGATTCCCGATCGGAAACTACGAACCTCGTACTACTTCGGCCCCTATGACGTGGTCGGAGAAGGGGCGATTACATTGTTCCAATGACATCGAGTGATACTATAAGTGAAAAGAATTACTTACGTATAAAATGAGAGGAACATGTGCATCGTGTAATCTTAAACAATTTTTAAAAATACAGCATTGATAAAACAATTACTTACAATTGTGAAAAGCAAAGAGAGCAGAATTTTTCTTATGAAAAAATTTCGAACTTAAATGTACAGATAAACATTTGTATCAATCCATGACATTGGAATCTTATCCCTATTATCTTTGATACAATATGGAAAAAATCTTAAGTCAAATTTATGACTTTTAAATATACTACACCATTTTTTGGATGTGTTCCATTAAAGATTGTTTCGATATTTCATATTATGCCACACCGGGTTTGATTAAGATCTCGTCCATATATTGTTTTTTAAGTCCCATTATGTGTGATTTCCTAGTGTCTTGACATGAATACTACGCGTATTAAGGGAGAACAACTGCCCAAACCCAATGCTGTGTTCTTTCCGCGAACTTCATCTTTGTTTAAGTTCGGTGGTTCTGTACCGGTTCGTACTTACGCGTAGTCGTTCCGGGAATTCATTCTTTCTTCTCAGAAGCCCACCAATTTCTTTCTTACTACCGTTGTTACCTGAAGCGAGAACAAGAGTGATGGCGGTTTTCCGCTTCCAGAATATTTCCGGAACCCCTCACCATCTCCGAAATCTGACATTCCTTTGCACAACAGACACATCACCCGTCACCAACACCGAACCCAACCGAAACGATACAATACAATACGATACGATACAATACGATACAAGGGTTCGCAACCGGCAACAAAGGCATCCACCCACACGCAGACGGACACGCACGTCACATCACATCACGCAAGATCCCATCACATACCGTACGATTGCAACACCACGCTAGATTGCATCACACCAGATTCCATCGCACACGAGAGCATCGCATCGCATCGCATCGCATCGAAGCAGCCAATTGCAGCACAGCACAACACAACACAACACAACACAACACGACAAACAAAACACAGAAGGCACCGCCGTAACATGTCCGACGAGGCAGCAGATGATCTCGACTGGAACGACGAAGACTTTGTCCTCACCAGGGTCAAGGCCAGCGGGTGGGACCTGCGGCTCGCCCCCAGCAAGATGCGGGACCGCCGGAGGATCGTCCTGGGAGCGGTGCGCTCGGAACCCTTTGCCCTCATGTGGGCCTCCGAGACGCTCAAGAACGACACCGAGGTCGTCACCCTGGCGGTCGGGAAATACTGGGACTCGCTGGGCTTTGCCTCGACCGAGCGGAGGGACGACCCGGGGATCCTCTCGATCGCCCTCAAGCAGACCGGGGCGGCGCTGCAGCACGCCTCGAAGCGCCTCCGGGGCAGCAAGCCGACCGTCCTGGAGGCCGTGAAGAAAGAGGGGATCGCCCTCCGGTTCGCCTCGGACAAGCTCAAGCTGGACAAGGACGTCGTCCTGGCGGCCATCCGGAGCAACGCGAGGGCACTCCTCTACGCCTCGGAGGAGCTGAGGGGCGACGTGGACGTCGTCAAGGCCGCGGTGTCGCAGGACAGCCTCCTGATTTGTTACGCGTCGGAGAAGATGCAGTCCAATCCAGAGGTAGTGCGAATGGTGAAGCGAAGACAGTTTGACGACCTAAAACACTTCCGGTCCTCGCCGAAAAAGGCCAGGATTGCCTTGTGATCGATGCGATGCGATGCTTGGCGGGAGGCTTGAGTTTGCGCCGAACACCGGGTTTCGGCTTCGAAACAGAAACACACACGGTGCGGTATGTTATGTTATGGCAGAACAGTATAAGCATGGTGCGCCGCGAAGCACGGAACGGCACCACAAAGAGGGTCCAGAGGGATTAGAGCATGGTGGCGCGGTACGTTTTCGGAACATTGGTTCGATGCGGAACCGTACACAATCGACTCCACAACCCATGCATATGTTCATTCATCGTCTATGCTGTACTATTGGGGAGCACACAATATATACTTAGCAAGTAAACAGTAAGTGATAGATTTTAAATACACTAATCTTGGAACAAATTAGTTCATGCGTGAGGACACAGAAACTCTCGTCGTTAGTGGCATCGCCCATTCTTGCAATAGAAGCACGTCCTATCGCCCAAGCATGCGTACATTTCAAGTGCTGCTGCTTTGAGCAACATCAGACTAATCCCACTCATCACAAGAAAATGCAAACATAAGACTTAGTTCTTACCAAAGAGTTGTAGATTAAATTGCTACACTTCTGACTACTACTAGTAGGACCATAGAGGAATAACCAAAGTAGTTTGCAGCAAACTTGATTTGCAAGCATGATACTACTACTAGTATTGTAGTTACTACTACTACTACTACTACTTCTACTTCTACTTCTTCTTCTTCTTCTTCTTCTTCTTCTTCCGCAAGAGAAATAGTATCTAGTACTACTAATGCATGATGTTTCGCATTGACAAGAAGAGCTGGTCAGAGAGAACAAAATGTCTATTTGCCTGCTGATACCAACTATGATGAATGGACACTTGTTGACACCTGCTGGTCTGCATAAACAAGTAGCTAGTAGTATAGTGGTATTCCTGTTGCAACAAGTGCTTGTTTCTGGTAGTACTATCTACTACTAGTAGTACTATTATGATGTTGGTGAAAGAAACTTGAGGTTCTTCCTTTTTGAGAAATCTGTTTGGTGTTCCTGAGTTGTGGGTTGTTGCTAAGTCACATGCAAGAAAAATTGTTAAGATATTTCTTTTGCTGCTTTATCATTGCTTTACATTGCAGAAATATGATGCTGTGATATATKATTACTGACTGACTTTTTTTGTGCATTTTGTGAGAAAAGGATGCTGGCAGGAGTAGTAGTAGTAGTACTTGTCTTACTATAGTAACCCCCACCTTCAGTGTGGGAGTTTGGAAGAAGACTGCAAGAACCCACCAACTGTTTTGGAATCTACAAGTAGCATTGGTCATTGCACTTTCTTCTTGGGCATAACTTGAACACAGGAATTTTCTGCCCTGTTTTTTTTGCTTCCTTGTCACAACCAGCATGCCTCCTTGCAATGTTTTTGCACTTGATGCTGGTGTTTGATTTGAGAAAACTTGAACTTGTTGCTAGTGTTTTTGCAAACACATCAAGAAAGTTGACATGTAAATGGACAGAATGTCTTCACTTTTTTGTTACCATTTTGATTTTCTTTCTTGTTGCCCCCCCTCTCCTTCTTGGTTTTGCAAACAAGGCTTCTTTTCCTTCCTACTAGGTACTAATTTTTGAAAATAGAATCTGGATCATCCTAGGTACACTGTGTTTCAGGTGAAACAGTGGGTTCCAGCATTGTTTGTAGCTGTTGGAACAAATTCTCTACAGGTCAGATTAAAAGCAAGGGGACAGGCAGTGGTGGCTATGACTGCCACTTGGGTGACACTGTCAACCTTGTTCTTCCCACATTGTCAATCAACTTTTTTCTCAGGGACCCACCACTTTTGTGTTTGCTTTTCATTTCCACCATCAAGGATGAAATCTGGATTATCAGTGCAATCAATGTTTGGCACCAAGGAAGGACCTCCTGATGGGGTTGGACTTTAGTAGTTCCAGCACACCACTACTAATACTATAAATGGTGTCCACCCTTCTTCTTGGTTCTTGTTGTCTATGGTTTCAAGAATTCTTGCTTGATCAGTATAGTACTAACAGAGGAGTTACTATTTTGTTCTTCTTTCCTGTCATACCAATTTCTTGGAACCATAGTATTTTTGCATCAGTTCTTGTTGTTGTTCCAAGTTTTGGTGCAGGCATGAGCGGTGGTGGTCTTGGTGACTGAAAATATTCAGTTAGAAAAACCCAAAAGAAATTCATCAAAAATTCAACATGGTGGAAGTCAAGGGGAGTGACAATAAAGTGGTATGATTGTCCCACAAACCAGAGGGTGGCTCAGATTCTACTGACAGAAATGAGTATTTTTCTTGCAGACTGTACCACCAAGCTTCTGGCTGGTGGTACTAGTGGTAGCAGTAAGAAGCTCTTGGTACTTATTATTTGTAGAACCCTCCTTCTACTTTTCCTTCACCACCAGTCTCAGCTCTACACCACTGCTGAATATTTTCTGTCGTTCTAGCTGGTAGCAAAGGTTAAGAATAGGACTCAAGACTACCAAGAGAAGCTGAAATTTCATAAGATAGATTTCCTCCCTTTTTGTTCTTCTTTATTGTACTTCTACTGACAATAGAAAATTATGGTAACAAGGAATGAGTACTATACATTTCAGTGACAATATAAATTGTAGTACTTTGTGCTGAGAAGAAGAAGGCAACATGACAATTTACTTCTTGTTTTTTAGAAAAAGAATAGCTATTTTTACTGGTAGCAGGAGGAAATCCAGCATTTATGGATGGTCAAATTAGATATTGATAATATGAACAGTGGTGAACTATAAAATTTCAAGACTTAGACAATAACATCCATTTTGATAGGGCTACTACTGACTCATCTCATAGTGCATTGAGGAGAAATACTTTGCAATACTACTACTACTACTACTACTACTACTACTACTACTAGTAGTAGTAGTAGTTAGGAGTATTACTAGAAACCAGAGAAACTGCTTGTTGTGTACCAGCAGGATGCATAGAATCAGGAAGGAGTGCTGCCCTTCAGCAGAGAAACCGCTGGAACCATTCTTCACCTTACTATCTAGTACTACTACTAGTAGTACTACAAGCACCAGAAGGTTGTTAAAAATGCACAGGGCACCAGTTGGTTCACTGTAGCAGTGTACTACTGATGAGATCACCTTCATTACTATACTAACTTTTCCTGCAGCACCTTGAAGAAGAAGCATGCCAGATTGAGATCAGCAGCACATCAAAGAAGAAGAAGCATGCCAGATTAGGACCGTACTGGTTTGTCACCAGTGCACCTCCATCACCTCCACCATTGTGCTGATGAGGGGCGCACAAAAACAAGTAAATGATGTGTAGTGGTAATGTTCACTAGTTAAAAATATGACCCTTAAATTGGTCAGAGACTGCTTTCATATAAAGAATAACAGTAATSGTAGTAAAAAACCAGTATCAGAATCTGACATCTAATGACAAGAATTACCACTACTAATTAATACTAGTACTAGTACTAGTATTATTAATAGTAGTCAAACCATAGTACTAGCTAGTATTACTACTACTAGTAGTAGCTATGATAGTTTTGGGTTGGTGGCTCCTCAAGGGCACCAAATGAAAAAAATTAAATTGGATAGCATCTACTAGCACAAGAAGTAGTATGTTCCATTTGGTACTAAGAACCAAAGGGTACTATTTTTCAAAATTTAAACCAACTTGGTCTAGGTCATTACACCAATACTAGTAGTAGTAGTTATGAAATAACATATTGAAACCAAAAAAGAGACAGTGAGTATACCTGAAGTTATTTTACAAAAATGTGCAACTTTGGGATTCCATTAGTAAACCCAGGGAGGATGATGTGATCCAACTGGTCCACATAATACTTTTCAATCACACTACTAATTACTCAAATAAATCACATGGTTCATTCAAAAAGACCAAGTAAAATGGACCAAATGACAGCCAGTCAAACAAGATATGACAACAGATTTATTCCTGTAATACTAGTAGCCTTTCAATGTCTAGGGGTTACAAAAATAATTGACGAAAAATGGCCATTCCTATTTTGTAAATTCCATCACTTTCATGCACTGCATCTTGAATGGCCTAAAATTGACCAAATGGTGACAAAATAAATACTTCAGTTCGGATCTATCATTACTGTGAGCATTAACCACACTAAGTAGATTCTCATAGTAGCATTTCCTTCAGTAGTATTAAGAATTTCGATTTACTTTTGCTGTCATTCCAAAATTACAGAGGCTATGTTTCTTAACGTGGTATTATGAGTTTTTATTAATTACTGTACATATAGCAGAATTCTAGGTCGGCGACATACGATCGATTGAAGAGACCTACAACTGTGTTTTTTGATTTGATTTGATTTGATTTGTTCCATTTCGTTTTGATTCGTCTTTCAAAATTTTTGTTCCCCCAATCAATAGACAAGGGGATAGTGGAATGATTCATAAAAAAAATCGTGGTAAAGCCGAAATGATTCGCTTTCGGTTGCAATGCGTGTGTCGATTCGATTGATTCGATTCACTTGCTGTCGGTGAATTGATCCGGGTTGTAGTATACTCCATGCATACGGCGCTACAACCACGAGCAAGATGGGGTCAATTTTCCGTTCCATTCCATTCCGTTCGCGCTCTGCACTATTGTCTCCGGCGCTGTTTCTTGTAGCTCGATGGATCAACAACGATCAACCCCGTGTACGAATCGGGCGAAGACCAGTGCAGCATTTTGTGCGATAGCAGTTCCTTCTGCTTTGCCTGGCTGAGGCTCGAAAGGTCTCTTTGGTCCAGGACTTCCGTCGCACTCTCGTACGAGGTCGCCCAGATGTTGGTCTCGGTATCTTTCTCCTCCTCCCCCATGGTGGTGCCCGCAGTGGTTTCCGTCGACGTCCCCGCTTCGGTGGGGGCTGCCGTCGGAACGAGCTGGTGCTTGAGTTCCTCCCGTCGCTTCGCCTGTCTCTTCGAGGTGTAGGAACTCCACGACAGGAGGTCCGCCCACCACCGCTCCATGTAGTGACCCTCCTCGATGTTGTCCGCCCGGCTGAGCTCGTTGGTGATGACCGACCATCCGTGCGGCGTGACGGGGGCGTCGTCCGCGACGAGCTGTCCCCATTGAGTGGCAAAGACGCCCCCAAAGCAGGTCGGAATCACGTCTTGCTCCTGGTAAAACTTCGTCACGCTGTTGGGAAAACTGGGCTGGCGGCTGTTCTTGCCATTGGAGGCATCGAGGATGTACGGTACCTCATGGGTAAAGTTATAAAAGTATCCGTGCTCCCTGTTGGTCGTGCCAATGGCGTGCTCCATGTAGTCGCTGGAAAACACAGGAACGTCAATGGTGGTGGTGTTCCTGTTGTCGACGTCGATGCTTTTTTTAATCTTTTTCTTCTTTTTGTCGAACTTCGTGACCTTCGTTCGAGTTGCAAGGTAGTTGATCCACTGTCCCATCGGTCGGTGCAACGACTGAAATTCCTCGTTGATTTTCTTGTGGACCTCCAGTTCCTCCTTGGTTTGCACCTTCTTATTCTTGCGCGAGTACACCCCTAGCAAAAACGTCCAGAGGACCGATCGGTGTGCCCAGTCCGTCACCTGGTAGGACCTCTTGTTGCGGCCCTGCCGGATGCCCTTATTGGTCTTCGACTTGCACGCCACCCCGTGGGAGTTCACAATCGGAATGTAGGACGGCAGCATCGAGGACGACTGCGGAATGACACCGTTATCGGGGCTGATCGCCTGTAGCATGTCCGAAACCTGAATGTGTTTCTCGATGTGGTCGCGGTAGGAGTTGTTGTTGTCTTTGAGGAACAAAATGAGATCGTCCGGTCCAATATCGTTGCCGATCCGCTTGAAGAGCTGGTCGTTGCCGAAATTCACGTAGACCAGTCCAAACGGGTTCTTCGAGTTCTGGTTTTTCTCCCGTTTCTTGAGGAGTTTCCGCTTGGAACTCTGCGCCACGAGCGGCTCGGCCTCGCCCTTTTGTTCAAGGAATCCCTTGTGCATGACCATCGTGATCCAGTAGGCGTACGAGTGATCGCACCTTCCGACGTTGGGCATGGTCACGACCTGGATGAGCGGCATCGGATCGAGGACCGGCAGATCCTTCGCCTCGATCGCTTTGTTGCATTTGGTAATGACCGTCACGGACGCGATTCGGTACGACTCCGGGGAAAGGTCCTTGAGGTAGGTCTTCCAGATCCATTGGATGGAGGCGTCGCAATGCGAGACCACAACGTGGACGTTCTTGATGGCAGGACCGGCGGGCGTGTAGTCGTCGTTGTCCTCTTCCTCCTCGTCGTCCTGGCTGATCTCGGCAACGGATTCGAGCGCGGCAACCATGGCGAGGGATTGTTGTTGTTGTTGTTGTTGTTGCTGCTGCTGCTGCAACACCCCGGTTTGCGTCGTGCTGCTGCTTACCTGTGTGGTTTTCGTTTCCGTTACCTGCGTCCGGTGTCGGATCGCCGTGTGCTGCTCGGAATCGCCTAGTGTGGTGGGCAGGTTTATCGATTCTGAGCTTCCAAAATCCCCCAGCGCCACCCGGGAGGTCGTCGCCTCGGCGTGGTGCGTCGTCGTCAATGTCGTGGTGATGGTCGTGTCTTTCGACATCGTCGTTCTGGTCATCATGGTCAGAAAGATCGTGTGCAGCGACATAAAGAGGGCTCCCAAGAAAATGAAAAACACGAACTTCGCGCTGTAATTGAAAGAATTCAACCTCAGCGACTGCCGGCGCTTCTTCTGTCGCGGTGTCGGCGAGGCCAACAACGGCGACTTTGACTCCAGCATTCGGTCCGTTTCTGATTCCTCGTCCGTACAATCCATCATGGTTGCAGTGGGATGCCGAGAGGGTGTGTATTTCATTCAATTCGGGTGTTCCGATCGAATCGAATCGAAATCGAATCGACTCAATTCGTGTTCGTTTGCAATCGTTCCGTTGGTTCGATCGTTTGGTAGCGATGCGGCGTGTCTTTCTCGCCACAAATCCGAATCCGACGAGACGAAGATTTTATTGGCTTAATGCACTACAGGAACAATCCAACCAAGAATTGCCTTACGATCGACGACGCCTCTTGTGGAAGTGGGATTCGTGCTTTTTTTCTGATGGAACTCGTCGAAAGGCAATACGTTGCTTCTAAGGTTTTGAGTGTCTCGGAAAGGTACCCTCAAAAAATGAAACGCCATTGGGTGTTATGCGTCGTGTGATAAAAAATGGGCCGAGGGGAGCATTCCATACGTTACGGTGGCGACTCGAATGTGAAAGGCATGAAAGTTCCTTTTACTACCGTACTGTAGGCGAGTTTACAGATATCCAGTTCCCAACATACCGTAGATACCGGTACTCGTACGTACTGTAAACAAACAAACCGCTTACTCACAATATTGTTCTGCCTACTTAGGCTACGGTAGTGATTTCGAGGGGTATTCAAATGAAAAGAGGTTGTGTAATGAGTCTGGTCCAGATTCGTACGCGCGCAATATTTCTGGTCTGCTCAACGGACGTGACCCCCCAATCACATACCGGTACGGCCTTATTTTTCTCCTTCAGAGAAGATGCGCCAGCTTGCGAGCTGCGGGTGATTGAAAATTCCTTCGTCCACCTAAGTACCATATCTACCGCAGCCCAACTTCCGCCAGTCCCTGCTACCAAATAGAACCTGCGTACGTTCGATGATTCGGTGCAAACATTCCAACGACTACCGTACTGTATTAACTTGCGCGCGCGTGAGATGTTTTGGAATGCAGAAAATGACAGAATTTCTTTTAAGCGGAGTGGTCGGTAAACGATTCCCACTTGATTTGATAGAAACGCTTTTTCCCCCTCGACTAAAATACATAGGCACTGTATTAAATTCTATCGTATTAGTCTTTTTCTAATTCTAGCGCATTAGCGGTTCTCATTTGCTTCCAACCGTACGGTGCGGTGTCGTTCTAATGCATACTACAAACCGTGTATGGAGCGTGCAGGTATGGTTTGCTCTGCAACTTAGCTCATAACCCACTCCAAGGACATCGTAATTCAAGGTTCCAAGAATGTTATGGTACGTATGGTACCATACGTTAGGTACGAGTACCGTACGGTATGGTTTGTAAAGTGAAGAGAGAACCACTTGTTCCTTCCGAACATTTCATGCAACTACTGGTACGATACCAGTACCTGCTCGCTGCAAAGAAGAACAAATGGTTCGGTTGAGTACTTGTACTGTAATTCACTGTTCTTTGACGTACGCATGCACATTTACAATGTAGCACTAAAATGTTGTATGCAATGACCACTAAAGATCGTACTGTTCAAGGTACACTTCGAAGAAGGGCAAGGCAATAATAACAAGATTCTGATTTTATCATCGCAGAAGTAACACAGAGGAGAGCAACGTACCGTACGGTACTGTGCAGGTACCGGCACCCAAGTATGTTGTCATCTCGCTTTGGTTCGCACCGTAACCTGGCACCTTACTGTATGTTATCGTAACATACACCGTACGTACCAGTAGAGTAGGTGAACTTCGAGCCTCTACCGTACGTACATACAGGAACGACTGCCAGTTCGTAAGTACGATACGACTTCACCATGTCACGTAGAGGGAGGAAAAATATGAATACTTCGAATTCGGGGATCTTAAGAGTATCGTACGGTACGTCCTTGTACTCTACGGACATACCTACCGTACAAAATACAACTTCTGTTGCGAGAACCGTACGGTACTATGGATAAAGGGTAGTAGTAGACGATACGACACCTATGATAGGATACTTTTCAACTCTCTCGTTCTATTTTTATTATTTTTTCGTAGTTTTCATTGGCAAGAATCTCCATTTTGTTTTGCTACAGCATCCATTGCTGCCGCCTATGCGATTGCTTGCTCGTTACGCAGCGTTGGCACAGTGCCCCTTTTGCAGGATAATTGCGGTTGTGTTCCGCAAAAAGCCATCGAGTTCCATGGATCTGGGATCCTTCGTGTGGTTGCTGATGACTCGATTCATAGGGGTTCTAGATTTGTATTCCGTGACTACCATGACCGTGCTCAAGAGGAATTGCAAACATCTCTTGTGCTTCTCATGGTTCCCAACCAAGCGGTGGATCTGGCTCAGATTGTTTCGAATGATCATGTTGAACCGAATGCTCGTCACGGCGGTGCAAGACTGCGGAGAGGAGGAGGATGGTGATGGTGGTTGCGACGAAGGGGAAGGTGGCAGAATTGCAGCACTAGCACTGCCGCCTCGGTTTCCGCCGCAGAGGAGTTTGAGCTGCCATTTGTAGGTGAGTTGGTACAAGGCAAGGGTTCTGTTGACGAGCTTCTTGCTACTGCTGCCTCCCTTGGCATCGCCATTGTAGCAACTACTAATGGTTAAGAGATGGTTCGCGAGGGCGAGGTTGAAAGTTATGATGAGGTACAGAGTCGAGCCCATGGCATGGCCCTCGCAAATCACTCGAATGGGCCTTCTGTAGATGTACCCACCGCTGTAACCGTCGTCTTCGTCGTCCTCTTCTTGATAGTGGTCCTGTTTTGGTGGTTCTGTTTTTTGTTCATTCTTGTGCGTTCTAGGTAAATTCTTGTGGATCGGGACTCGCGATCCAATGTTTTCTTTGTTCTCGTGACCTGGCACGTTTGGGTTTTGCGATGACAATCGTTGTTGATGTTGGTGCTGCCGCCGTCTGGTGTACGAAGGTGGTTTCCAAAAAGCAGAATCTGCCTTCTTCTTCGGAGAGGGCAAGCAAACTTTGCGTCTTTTGTTGTCGATGCCGTCGTTTATTGTCTCCGTATTTCCACTATTGATGGGAACAGCCGCAAACGAATTGACAGTGGCTTCAGAGGGAGTGTTTTCTGAATAGTAAATGCACGCATCTAGTGTGCACTTGTAACATCGGCAAACCGGCTGGTTTCGATCCTTCCATTCCTTGTTTTGGTTCCGGTTCAGTTCAAGCGCCTTTTGTAGTGAGGAAATAGCTCTGCTGTAGTGACCGATCTCTATGCATAGCGCTGCAGTGTTATTGAGCTGTTGAGCATAAAGGTGCGACGGAGATGCTTTGGCGTTGGTATGGGAAGGGGGACAGGCAGTGCAAGATCTTGACTCAATGGCGGAATCGGCGCTGGCGTTGGCATTTTCGTGAGTGATGGTCGTTGTTATTGAATCATCCATTGAATTTCTAGAGAGTGATGTTGTTTCACTAGCACTATCGGCAATGAATGTCATTGCGAGAATGCTGTGCCGATTTTATGTTGCTTTTGGTGTAGCAAGAGGTGATGTTTGTTTGTGCAAGAAATGATTATTTCGTGATGGATGATTCTTCTTCAACGAAGATTACCGTGGGAATGTGTTTTATCAAAGAAGAATGGGATTTGAGGGAAGGAATTGAAAAATATATCACAAAGCAAAGTGAATTGGATTGTTTAAAGAAAAGTTATTCTGGACTCGAATTTTTATCAACAAGTCGTAGGAATAAGGTGAGACACATCCACCACGAGGAAAAGATATTATTATGAGCAAATACAAACCCACTCATTATTTAAGGTTATTCAAGGAATTAAACTCGTAACATTAAGTATTTCAACACTGCGTTTTTCCCGATCGCAAACCAAAAAATGAAATTAGTTGATTTGATTGGACAATAAAATTTCCGAACCAGAATTTTGAATGAGATGGTGATCATTTTTGCGAAAAAGAAGAATGACGATTGCGAAGCATTCACGAAATCTCAATTGGATAACTATTAAGTGTTTCAAATTTCAACGTGACTGTCAAGGAGCGATGGCACTTTTTTACTTGAAAAATCGTCGAAACCTTAAATAATTGTATGTCATCGGGATCCGGGATCAAATCAATTTTTTCAAAACCTCTCTGAGACACAAAACGACCAATGCTCAGTATGAAATGATGCGTACGGTACTTTCCGTGGTTGCTGTTTTCGATTTCACTGAAATCGATCCAGGATACCCAATCGTTATTTATTCTTCTTCTTATCCGTATTGTTGCACTCAGTTGTCGTCACTTAATGTTACAACAAAATCAGAGATGACACATTTTTCAGTCCCGCCAACTTCGATTGCACGGCACATAATCCCGTATCACAAGGTCTTCGTGCGTATCTGTTTGACTACTTGAAGGATATCGTAGGACAACAGGGACTAGTCCCCAAATTTTTTCTCACCCGATCATGATTTACATAGGCCAATAGGTTACTGTGCATAAGCCATATTGGGTCGAGCCGAAAAATTCTATCAACAATAGTTGAAACGATATCCTCCTCGTTCATTTCGACTCTCCCGGGGAACATTCCTTAGGTACGTAGGAAACAGGAAATTCCTGAAGAAGGAAACACTAATCCCAACATACGTGTAAGCTCTCATCGCACCTACTTAAAGTTACTTTCGTACCCTGATACGTGTACTTGAATTCAATTTGAGACCAAGAGACTGACGAGTTGGTTCGTATTTTAAGTTTAAGTAGGCTCGAATTTAGCAGCGAAGCATCAAGCATTGCATTTCCACATTCGCCTTGTGGTGACATTTTGGTGCGGTTAATATATATTGCGATAAATTTCGTGCATAGAAAATATGACATTCAGATGCAATGACGTCTTTTAGCAAGTCGCAGCAATTGCTTCTTGGAGTGGTTCAATCGAATAGATTCAATTAGTACTTCTAATTGAGCATCGCCTCGAAACACTGCTGACGGTATTTTGGTGCGGTAAAAGATCAATGTTTCTTACTTAGATGTCTATTCCGATTGTTTTCGCTTTTGATTAGAGCTTCCGATGTAATGATGATTTTGACTTGCATCTCACAAGATCATCCGAGCGTTTCAGTCATCATCGTCAAGCCCAGTGCTTTTCGATGTGTTGCAAAGTGCTAACTTTATACGACGCCTTTCGTATTGCGACTGGTTTTCGAGTCCTCCAACGCCTTGGAAGGGTGAGACTAAAGCCACCTTGTCCTATCTTCAACACGTGTCGATGGCGGGACGAGGGGCTACTGTGGGATACAGCAGGGGCTACTCCTCTTCGTCTTCCTCAGTATTGTCACCGTCTTCGTCACCGCCATTCTCCTACTTGTCGTCGTCTTTCTCACCCTCCTCAAACAAGCAATGATCGAGTTCTATCAACAAGGTGGCAGCAGTCATTGAACTGACCGCCCTGTCTCCGTTACATTCTTTTCATACATTCTTTGGTATGAATTGGAAGGATTTCTGTTCCACGCGAGTTTCAGGTGTCGTCGTCTTGTTCGATTTACATTCTTTGAGTGGAATTGTGAGGGTTCGTTGATGCCTTTATTTCAACAGATCGTACACCGTCCCGTCCCTTGCCATCGACAGCAAGAAAGCGAAATTCGTTGCCTTGGCCTCGTGAATCGATCGGGCAGCGTAGTGGATCCAAATTTCAAACGCTTTCTCGACATTTATTTTCCAAGCAGTTGAATAGGGAGCTAGAATTTCGTTGATTATTGTTCAGCCAATACGTTTCTTGGTACTTCTTAGTGTGTCATGTCTGATGCAGCCGATCGCACGGCTTTCGTAACCGGCATCGTACATGCTGTTCCGAGCTAACCTTGCTTCGATAGAGCTGAATGTGATTACCCTGCCTCCAAAACTAGTCTCAATGGCTAACGAAGAGGACGTTGTTATGGCTAAACCATGTCGAGACGTGATCCGCTTTCATGAGGTACTTCGTAACAAAACGATCAGTGGATCATCCGGACTCTGTACAATACATAGAACAAGATGAAACATCGGAGACAATGAAGTCGTTCGGTGAAAGTTTTGCTCTTAGCACGGAAGGCACATGCTTGTATCAGTACTCACAACTACCGTTACCGTAATCTACGGTGTTTCGATGATGGATCCATGATATGGATATCCAAACGAGGCATGCATATTCCCTGTAAAAGTGTCACTGTAAACCCCGTACTGTACCGTACGACAGTAGTAGGAAGGTACCCTGCATGGTACGAAAAGTACGAGTGCGCAAGTACTACTGGTCCGATGACAAAGCTAGTAAACTCGGTTGCACATGACAGATGGTTGCAAGTTTGGCATCCAACACAAGGTCATATCGCCTAGCTACTACTAGTACTGTGAACTTCTTGCGTCATCATGATGTCCTCTCTCAGCCTTTTCAGGGTAAAGGAAACGAAATGAAGAACCTTCTAAAATGTACGCTTTCTACTAGTACTATTACTACTACTGCAAGAACAAAACTGCCAGATTACTTCCTCTGCTAGTAGTAGGGCTCCTCCTCGTTCGCACCGGATATGATTCGTTGTTTCCTCCCATTTGTTTTGCTGAAATCCAGTGTATCTTGTTTTTTCTGTGATTTTGTCAAGATTCGTAGTACCCTGCTATTTTTTGTTGCTCTCTGCTATTTTTTATACTACCAAGGGAATGTTATACAATGCGGGTCGGACTAGAAACCTATACGGAAGCGACCAAGTTCGGAGTTACAACTACCTCGTACTCCAGGTACTAGTATCATTCTTGCGAGCCCTAAGGTGCGAATGGCAGAAGGTACCCAATCATTCATTGGTAACAAGAATTCAAAGCAACGACAACTTTCGGGAGCAAACCATTCTCGGATCATCATTGCTATCGTCATGAATTTTGGTGGATGCTAGTAACCTAGAGGATGGTGCCGATATGGCGAACTCTAGGGAGACATAACTATTACATAAGTGTAGCAACTGCAATCCATATGTATTACCAACCCAACGTTATTGTCGGTGCGAAAAATGTGGCTGGCCCGGATATCGTTGACAAATTGGCATGAACACCGTGACGAACGCGCACCGGTGAAATGATAAAAGACATTTCTTGAATAATGTGGTGATCATCTCACCGTCCCAGTAAATGATAGTCGAAAAAAGAAAGCCCCGAATGACTATCCATAGCAACATCCCACCGTACCGGTATTTTTCTCAAATTCGATGACCCTTGCACTTCCTAATTCTACTCGATTAGTGAAGAAGGCAAGGGACGAATCATCATCATCTTTTTTTGTCACTGATAATTCTTCTCAATATTTAAAGAAGCGTGGTTACCAGGAGTTCATAGGCATTCTATCGCTAAGTACGACTCGGAAATGGTCATTCTCCGCAATATTTTCGTCCATAATGTTTCCTATCATTTAATAAATTGAGTCACTTAAGAGAATAAATGTAGAATGGGCTATATTATAAACAAGAGGAAGTGCTTCGGTTGCGCGCCTTTAGCGAGAAACATTCCGATGTGACAATCGTGAATATTGTGAGGCTATAATGGCATAGATGTGAATTTCACACGAAGGCCATAACTCATCCCATGAACAACGGTTCCCTGCCAAAGGATATCAGTTACTCACTCAACCCCTGACACCCGAAGGCGAGCGTTTCCGCGAAAACGGGGCGAATGGTACGATTGAATTGAAATTCAAAGCTTGAAAGCTTGGTGCCGGTACGGTAGGAACAAGCACTACACGCCAAATGGGATTGACCCTACTCACAACGGTATGCACGAATACTACCGCGTTCACGTTATCACATGTTTCAACCACACCACACATACGTCGGCACGCACTACATCAAGTCGCTGCACCATATAGTGCAACAAGCCATCCGAATACAAACACGCTAGCAAAACAAATCGGCAACGATACAATCTACCGTACTTGGAACAAGCAACCTTCCGTTAAAAGCTTCATCGAATCAAAGAGTACGCATAGTGGACGACATGAATCGTGCATTCCGATACGGGGAATCGCCTTTTTCGTGTTCACCGACAAGCACCAGGGACACCGCCTACATAGTAGAAAAGAGTCCGACCAGAGGCGGCAAAGCAACCATTTCTATGATGCCAAACACGACGAATGCGACAACCAGCACGACAAAGAAACTGCCCCGTTTCCACTGCTCGGAGAAAAACCACAAATACCAATCGACGGTGGATGCTCCCTCGGCTACGACCGGAAGCCAAAGGAGCATCGCGGTCCCGCAGTCGCTTGCGAACCTAAGGAGTCAGCTGAATTATTCGTCTTCATCGTCGGTGACGTCGTCCTCGTCCTCGTCCTCGTCCTCGTCGTCTTCACTGGAGGGAGGTAATGTCATCGCGTTGCACACGAATAACAATGCAAATGATTTTGCTGTGCAGGACCGAAGAAACAACAACAACAGCAGGAACAACAACAACAATACAATGCCAAGAAGGAGGCTTCACACTAACAGTTTTTCACCGTCCGTGACACAACGGCAAACCCAAAAGCATCCAAAAGAACAGCCACAGCACTACCAAGAGCAACAATACCATGCACAACAAGGCATTTTTCGACGGCGTGCCGTACCGCTACACTACGAACAACGCCCTTTCAAGCAGCAACGGAGTATGTCTCAGAGCCCCCACCGCCCCCGAGACACGTTGCGAATATCTCCGGAACAACGGGGGCAGCAGCAACGCAACACCAAAGAACCATCCACTAGCAGCACAGCCAACATAGCAATGCTCATGTTGCCGAATTTCCAGGATCCTTCTTCGTCTACGGAGCAAGTCTCCGATGCTCCCCCGCCCCCACCCCTGTGGACGGAAGGATTCGCGAAGGGCCTGGCAGATTCCATTGCACGAACACCGCAGCCCCTTGGCGCCAACAGGGCGCGGCGAAAATTTTGGTCTCGTCTGAAACCCCAGGATATCATCCGAGTTTCCTCGCTCAGCGAGGACAGCTGCGAGGATACCAGCAATACCGGGAGTGCCTATTTTGAAGACGAAGACAAGCACGAAGACGACAACGGGGTGCTCGGATGCGGATCTTTCTCGAGTGTGACGAGGATCTGCGTCCGTGGAAAGGGGACCAAGCAGTATGCCCTCAAGCACCTCAAGCAGGACTTGCTTCCCCCGAGGCTGTCCGAGGACTGCCTGACGAACGGCTCCACCGCCGCCTTCGAGAGGGCGGCAAGAGAACTCGCACGGGAGGCGAATCTCCTGTCCCGCTTCGGGAACGAACACCCACACATTATCAACATCGTGGGTTGGACGGACGGTGGTGCCGCCTCCTATGCGGCCTATATGAGGCACGATGCGTTCTTTCTGGTTCTCGAGTTGCTGCAGGAAGAAACCCTCGACGACCGCATAGAGCGCTGGAACCACGACGATGCCCAGCTCCGGCAGAAACAAACGGTGGCGACAAACCCGGACAATCCGAGGCTTCATTTCATTCGGCGGAAGATCGAACAACTGACGATCTGCAAGCAGATCGCGGACGCTCTTTCCTACATCCACTCCAAAAACATTGTTTACCGAGATTTGAAACCCCAAAACATCGGATTTGCGATCCCGACCAAGAAGACCAGCAGTGTCGCGAACGACGGTGACAGCAACAACGTGGTGGTCAAGCTCATGGATTTCGGACTCGCGAGGGAACTCCCCACGAGTGGAACGATTCTTCCCAAGCAGCCACAGCAACAGCAACCAGCTAGATCTCAACCACCGCGATCTCCAAACAAAAACAACAAAGACCCGACATTTTCAACCCCTTTCAACGGACTGTTCGACATGACCGGTACGGTCGGGACGCTGCGATACATGGCACCCGAGGTGTGCATGCACCGTCCCTACGGACTGGAATGCGACATCTATTCGTGGAGCATTGTTGCCCATGAGATCCTATCGCAAACGAGACCCTACGAAGACATGACCCCCGATATGTACCAGACCTTGGTTTGCTTGCAAGGCGTGAGGCCCCAGAACGGTAGCAATGGCAGGGGCATGCCCTCCGAATACACGGTCCTGCTAACCCAGGCCTGGAGGACCGACCCATCGAAGCGGTTGCGTCTGGATCGGATCATGCGCCAGCTCGATTTGTTCCTGCAAAAAGAAAAACTCATGCTGGAAGCCCAGGAGCTCCTATTGGGCATGCCCGAGAGCAACGAATCGCCCCTGTCGCTTTCCCTCTCCTTTGCAGAGAGGAGCAGCACCAGCAGCCGGAGCCACCATCACCGCCATACGCGCGGAATCCATTGCGGATATCGTGTGCGGTCTCCCCAGTACCGAGGTGGAAAGGCGAAATACGGCAATAGCAGCAGCAGCAGCAACGGCAACAAACGAAGCCGGAATCAATACAACGGGGGGAACAAATCGCACAATGGTGTTATCTTCCCAAATTCTACGATGCACTGCTATGACAGTGGCGGCGTTTCACCATCCCCCCCCGCTTACAGCTGTGTGTCACCAACACGCCCTTCTTTGCCGTCTCTCGGCTATACATATAGCAGCAGCCACAACGGAACGAATCACGAAGGCGAAACCAACCATTATTACGGCAGAAACAACAGCAGTGAAAATTTGTTCCGACGGGAGCAGCAAATCCACTTGGAACAATCCGCCGAGAAGGCCGCGACCATAAGTCCGGATCCCTGTTACTACCAGCTGAGACAATCCCAACAGCAGCACCCTTATCGCCACCAACAACACCGACAAGACCCGATGATTCCTCATCACCAAAAGCAACACACACGAAAACCAACACCGAATTCTTTCCATTCACCGCAGCGGCCGGTTGATACAAGTATCTCAATCGATAACCAAAACAGAGGTGGGCAATGGAACCAAAAAGAGCAGGGGTACTAGTTCGTGCGGACAACGGTAGTTTACGAAAGTTGGGAACAACGAGTTTCGTTCGTGAACATCCAATACTGGAGCAGAGTAGAAACCAAATTTCTGGAAAAGCTCTTCTAGCTGCTGTTCCTGGATTGAATCTATTATGTAATTTTATCACAAACCCAATCCCAAACTGGTTACGATTCTAGCTGTTTTCCAACAATAGAAAATGTGTATCAGTACAAAGACGTAAATTTTTGGAGTGGTTTTCGGTGGGCCCGTACGGTCGTAGGAAGTCTTACAAAACAGAGCATAGCTTTTAGTGTCGGCTCCTAAACGGTGTCATTGTCCCGGAAATGACATACGTATTACTGTAATTTCATCGATCATCTTTGTTCGACAAACTATTTCATGGTTTGGGTTAGAGCAACATTTCATTATTAAAACAAATAATAGAGTAGTGAACTTAAATCAGTGATCTCGCAGTACAGGAATATACCTCAGAATTGAATCTTGATGAAATAATGGTCATGCCAATCGCTACTGGGATTTAAAGAGCACGATCTTTTCCTACTTTGGAAATGGCGATGAAGCAGAGAGAGCACGATCCCTCTCTACGTAGAAAATGAATTTGAAGGCTGATCAATCGTGTGCGTTCCGGACCAACAATCTAGTACAGTAACTTTTGACAGAATTTCACGGGTCCGACTTAGACGAAAGCTGCTACGGCCAACATGGCAGCGGAGAGGATGGTACTGGCTTGGCTGCCAGACGATTCATCACTGACGACAAGATTCTCGTCCGATGCATCGTTGTTGGATTTGAAGGACTCAGGGGTAGGATTGGGGGTAGGATTGGGAGTTGGCTCAGGAGTTGGCTCCGGAGTTGGTTCTGGGGTTGGGTCGGGAGTTGGTTCGGGAGTTGGCTCCGGGGTTGGTTCGGGTGTGGGTTGGGGAGTCTGCGTGTATGAGACGAAGCGAACAAAACACGGGATGCCCAAAAAAACAACGGTTAGCGCAGAATTTCAAAAAAAAAGTTGGAGAAGAATTAAAAAACTTCGGAGCAACAACTTTGTAATTCAATTTTTCATTTGCTTCGCACGATACTTACAGGTTCGGGAGTGGGGTCGGGAATAAATGGAACGCCGCCTACAATGCTAGCAAGGACACAGGTGTTGGTCTGGCCGTGATCGAGATTAATTTTTTCCGGGGTACCCGGGGGGCAGCAAGCCCATGGAGAACCCATGGGCTGGCTTGGATCTTGGTTGCATTTGTACGCCACGGAGCCCGAAGATGGACCGAATTGAGCAAGGCAAGAATTTGAAGTTCCAACCGACGGAGGGTCTGGCTCAGGACTACAATTTCCTCCACTTGGGAGGGTGTCCTGAGCAGTGACAGTGGAAGCACACAGAGCCAAGGCAAGGATGGCGGAGTTGCGGAACATCATGTTTACAGATTATTAAGCGACTGGTGAAAGAGTTCACGTACAATGAATTATGAGACTCTGCAAGTGGATTCAAGAAGAGATTTCGATGGAGAACGATCTTGCACGGCGGCAGACCGCAGAAAGCGAAAAAAATTGCTTTGAGAGTGAATCGGAAGTTAACACACGTACAAAGTTGCGACGTACGTACCTGTACGGCGCTTAAATTAGCGCATGCTGTGGAATCGTAGATTACAGTACAAGATTATTCTCTTCCGAGTGAAAGGATGTGATCCGATGGCACTTCATTTACTGAAAAGATCGTAAGCAACAATGCACAGAGGAGAGAAGAAGTGAAAATCTATCACCTCTCTCTTATGTAATGTCGTGCTGGCTACAAGGCTCGACAAATTCTTCCGTCAGATGTAGAAATACATAGGAGAGAAATTTCCGTTCAAAATTTACAATAAAATTGCCCTTTCGCGAAAGAATAAAACGAACTACTTACAAAGATATTTTGGAACTAAGTTTTTACTTAAGACTTGGTGCGTCGTGACACTTTTTTTTGTTTCTGTAATGACGTAAGCTACAAAGCGAGTGTACGTTGAAGAATTTCACAGCAACAACATGCAATCAAAAATTCTTATCAACCAAATCAGTGATGGAGACATTTTGGAACTGAATTTTTCCTTATAATTAGTTGTGTCAAGATACAACCGATTATGTTGTGGCATTGCAACAAAATGCAATACTAAAGTTCTTGCAGTACGGTACTTGAGGATTTCTCAAAGTGAATAGAATACCTTTTGCCAAAATTCTGGGTCTTAAAGAGGACAAGGATTGCACCACGGAGCCCAGATTCTACTGGAAGGGGCGACGATTAAAAAAGGTGAATTGCGGAGTACGATACTACTGGTAAAGTATTTCTCTCTGATTTGATTCTTGTCAATTTGAAAGATTCAATGGAAAGAGACGTTTGATGTAGATTTCCTCCTAACAAAGAGCGAAGCAAAGGTCTTCGAAACCGAAAATGCAATTCATGCGCACCATTTCTGGCTAAGGCGGAAGTACGGGTCCGTATCTTTAGCTAGACAAAGGCAATGGATTTCATGAGAATTATACTGATACTAAAATATGGTTAAAAAATGGTAGTGATACAAATGTTGGATGGGGATCGAGTCGAATCCTACAAGAAATACTCGTGATGCAATTAGAAACGAATATGGTTTGGCTCTGGCTGAGGTCTACGAAGGCATTCAACCCCTAGTCAATGCCAATAGCTCTTGCCCCTGATTAGTTGCTTCGATCGGCCTCTTGCTGCAGTGTGATCCCAATACGATGTCATCGTGCTTGTAAAATCGTGACCGTAACCACCGAGATCGCGGCGAAGAATGCTGCTCGCATTATGATTCGTGCTTCAACATCAAATGAAAGCAAAAGCGGTCGTCGTCCTGCTTTTTAGGCAAGCAGAACGTGGGCTATGCTCGATTTGGATCGGATCTTTTTGCCCTCAATTCGTCGTGACACTGCTATTCGTTTCGATCCTAGACCTCCGCATAGCTAACAGTATCCGAGTCAGAATCTTCCGACGGGGTAGTATTTTCCTTGTCCGACTCAGCGTTTTCGTCGGCGGCCGCAGTCACAGAACCAGACGCAACATCGAGAGTTTCATCGGTGCTTTCTTCTTGGGTGGGAACAGACGTTTCCTCTTTGGTTGGTTCGGCATCGCAGGAGGGGACCGTAGCGTCCTCCTCGGTCGGTGGTGCGCATTCGCTCGCTGTGCTAGAACTGCTCGATTCCGGCGTTGCGTCCGGCGTTGCATCCGGCGTTGCATCCGTGCTTTCCTTGGGTTCGTCTTTGTTTTCCTCTTGTTCTCTTTGGTCCTTTGTGGGTTCTTCCTCGTCGCCCTCCGCACTCGGTGCCTCAGATTCGCTGGGCGGAACCACGCCGGTCGATCCCGCTGCTTCGCCGGGGTTGGAATCCGAACCGTCGTCGTTCTCGGACGGGGCTTCCTCTTGCTCGCTCCCGGCGTCTGGCGCGGCATCGTCCTCGCTCAGGATGTTGAATTTTTCCCGCAGCATGGACCGCCGCGTGTTTTCTTCGGCGAGCGTGTCCCAGATGGAGACAGAAGACGCGGCGCTGCTGCTGCTGCTATCGACCCGCTCGGTGAGCGGCACCGGCTCGGAGAGGAGATCCGAGCCGCCGATGGCTTTGGTGGGTTCCGAGCTCTTGCAGTGAATGGTGATGCTCCTGCCCCTGGCCTCGATGTCTCCGTCGAGGTAATTGCCACTGACAGACGTATCGTCGCTGTCCTTGCTGCTGTTGGTTCGATGCGTCAGAGCCATGCCGTCCACTTCGCTGTCGCCATGAATCTTTACCTCGACGTTGCAGTCGTCGTTTTGGTTGCCCTTGGGCAGGTACAACACCGTTGCCGTCGCGGTCTGCTCCTTCGTTCTGCGGCAAAACTCCTTGTAGAACCACCAGAAAAAGACCGGGGCCAGCGCCAGCAGAAACGACGCCACCACCAGTATGGATTTGTTGTTGTCTCTCGATTGCGCCGAGGCCACGGCTGCGTCGCTTGCCTTTGCCTCATTCGCGGAAACGTCCGCGATCGTTGGTTTCCTGGGAGGTTCCGTCGAGGAAACGTTGGCATCGGGAACCGGCGCCGGGGAATCGCCGGCGCCGGGATCCCCGCCGGGGAGGCCTTCCGCGACGGACGACTCGGATTCCGACCACTGTGACTCGTCGTGGACGGCGCCGGTCTCGTTGGCGTGGTTTCCGGCGGCGTCGCTCCGGGGCGGTGCCCCTTCCCCGCCCTCGCCATCCGCGCCGGCGTCCGTGGTGGTCTGGTTGGGCGGAACGTAGAACAGGGGCAGCCCGCAGTCGTCTTCGAAATCGAGGTCTTTGTCGGAGGGTTCCGTTTGCCGCAGAAGGCATTCCATCTTCGCCATCAGGCCGTCCCGGATTTTCTGGTCGATTTTGCTGCTCGGGACGAGCTCCGGGCTCGCGTCCGGGAACGTGACGTACTCCCCCGTGGTTTCGTCGCACAGATCGAAAAAGTTGTGCGTGGAGAGAACCGTCCCTTGCGTTTCTGGAAGATCGACACCAAACGGAGAGGAGAAAGAGAGGAAACGAAAGACAGTGTTGAGAGTGAGTTTGATCGTGCGAGGCGATATATCCGGTTGGATTGGAATGGGTCAACCAATGGAACCAAGAAAAGAAATGGAGCCAAACAGTGCCGTTGCACCCGCCTGATTCCCTTTTCGTTCCTTTGCTGCCAACCCGCTCCGCTCCGTTTCGAATCGAATCGAATCGAATCGCACCGACTCCTTGGTTGGGTCTCGCCGTTTCCGTTGCTGCGCAACCAGGCGACACTCCGGTGACACTCGTGCAGCAACGACGGCAGCAACAGCAGCAGCAACGACAGCGACGAAACCCCCCACGAAACACGACTTACCCGCGGCCCACGCCGTCCCCCCGTAAGTGGAAACGTACACGTACTTGTAGCATCCGCAGCGGACCGACCGGTCGTAGCTCATTTCCACAAAGAGGCACCGCGAGGACGAAAGGGCCTGTGCTTCTGCTTCCGCCCCACCGGTGGAGGATTCCCCGCCTTTGTGGCTTGCGGCCTCCCCCGCCCAGGACCTCCCGTCCATGGCGTACGTTTCGCCGGCGCCCTGGTGTTCTCCGGGGACCACCACCCCCGCCAGTTCCAGCAGCGTGGGGGCCACGTCGATCGTCGAGGCGGGCGCCGAGAGGGTGGTCCCCCCCGTCCCAAAGCCGTCCGGGTAGTGGACGAACTGGGGGATCCGGCTCCCCCCCTCGAAGAGGGTGCCCTTGGCCTCCATGCCGTGGTCCAGCTGGAAGAGGACGAGGGTGTGGTTGAGGGCCCCGCGGTCCTCCAGAAAGTCCAGGAGGCTCCCGACGGCGTCGTCGACCCAGGCGGCCCCCGCCAGCTTGTCCAGCAGCCGGTCCTCCAGCGACTGGTCCTCGTCGTGGGCGGCGGGCGAACCCCGGACCTCCCCGAGGTCGTAGGAACCGCTGGAGAGGGCCTCCTCGGCCCGCTCCACCACGCTCTTGCGGTACTGCTTGCAGGTCTTGTAGGCGGCCGTCTTGCCGTAGGGCACCAGCGGCTCCTCCTCCAGCCGGCCGGCGACCGTGTCCCGGCAGTCCGCGTAGCGGAGGGCGTCCGTCACGTCCTGCAGATAGTGGGGGACGGTCGGGTTGAAGTACAAAAAGAACGGCTGCTTCTGCTGCTGCTGCTGTTGCTGCTGCTCCTCCTCGGTTCCGCCCCCCAGGTGGTCCTCCATGAACCGGATCGCCTCGGAGGTGAGGTGCTCCATGTTGTGCGTCACCTCCCCGCCGTCGGCGTTGGTCCGGTCCAGAAAGGGCCCCCCGGTGTTCTCCTTGTAGATGGCCTCGGCCACCCCAAAGCCGCAGCGCTTGACCCTGTCCTTGGTCTCCTCGTAGGAGTCGTAGCTGCCGCTCTCGGTGTCGGTGAGGTGCCACTTGCCCACCACCCCCGTGGCGTACCCGTGCCTCTGCAGGACCGCCGCCAGGTTGTCCTCCGTGCAGTCCCTTCCCCAGCTTTCCACGTCCTCGAGCTTGGTCCGGGGGATGACGACCTTGCGCAGCAGGAGGTCGCTGCCCGCTCCGCTGCCGGCCCCGTAGACCCATTCCCCGGCGTCGGTCTCCCGGCCGTAGGCCGACCGGGAGGGGTACCGGCCCGTGAGGGTGGAGTACCGGGAGGTCCCGCACATGGTCGACGCCGCGTAGGCGTTGGTCAGCTCCAGCCCGTGGTCCCTCAGGCGGTTGATGCTGGGGACGAGCGATTCAAAGGCCCCTTGCTTGGTGTTGTCGTCGTCGCCCGATGCGTCGTCGTCGTCGTAGTCCTCGTAGGGGTAGAACCTGGCCGGGGGGTTCCACTCGCGGAAAAAGAGAAAGTCGTCGGGCTGGATCACGATGAAATTGGGCCGCTGCCCTTGTCCGTTGTCGTTGTCGCTGTTGCCGAGGGCCGGGCTTCCGGCAAGCAGGAGCAGGAGCGCGGGCAAGAGCGCTGTGTGTGGGCGAGCCGGAAGCATTTCTGTGCGATGTCTTCTGCTKTAATAAAAGAGAATGGAATGTGGCGTTGGCGTTGGCGTTGGGGTTGGCGTTGGTTGTTGGTCCCGTTTGTTTCAAATATCGATCGATCGAAACAGAAGCTAGTGCGGACGTTCCTTTTTGCGCTGCAGTCGCTCAAGTGCCGGTGGGCTTGCGAGAAACGAATCGAATCGAATCCAATCGAATACAATCCAATCGAATCGAATCGAATACAATCCAATCGAATAGTGTCGGGCGTTCTTTGGTCTCCGCGGGTGGCCTGTCTGATGCCGCAATGCTTTCCGTCTCGTTTCGTTGCCGGACAACAAGCAGCACCAAGAACGCGTCACAAAAAAATCGTACGGGGATGTCGGTGATCTGCCGTGCCGTACGGTACTCGTATGGGTCCTTTCGAGGTTCGAGACAGCGATATGGTCGGCGAGCTATCCCAAAAATCGTACGGAGTGGCCGGAATCGATAGGTTGTTTCTGTTTCGTGGTGGTGTTGATATTGATATTTTTGATGTTGTGGGATCATCATTTTTTTTAATCGGCAGGTTCCTGGTTGGGCGCGTAGACCCGGGTAGTACTCGTACTCGTAACACAGAGTGGACCGCATCGGACGGTATGTTGTCTTCCCCGTTGGTAACGTACCATAACCTACGCGACGCGGAATGCCGCCGGTATGGTCCGGATTGGCATTGCTTGGCACCATCCCCGATCTGAACGGCGTGTCACCGGTTGCCGTTGGACGTAGGGTTGCTACTAGTACCCATCCAACAACGGATTTATTTTCGTCGAATCCAACCGCTTCTCCTAAGAAGACCCTACGGAACGGAAGACCGGGAATTCCGGGCACCTTCTTGCGACCAAATGGTGCGTGGGTCTTCCATCGTTTATGAGTCACGATCGTCAGGCCACGAGTGAGACGCGTTTGGATTTCCATGGGACACGAGAAAATTCTTGTTGGAGCAGGCGTGTCCTATCTACAGCTCTGTGTGGTATGTTCCGCACGCACAGCCGCCTTCCCGGGATTTAGTTTGAACTTTTTGGCGCGTTGTCGGCGTCATTGACCTTCCATACTTAAAATTTTTGAACCTACCGCTATGAGCGGTATGTATGTACGTACCAAGTAGTACCTCACGAAACGAGATAAGTACTTCACGTACAGTCTTACTGTTACTATTCCACGTCCATTCCTCAATCTTTCGTGAAGAGACCCTTTTGGATGTTCCTACCGTACTGTTGTACCAATGGATGTTGGACAGAGAAAAACTCCCCACGCCGTGCAGTTTTGCAGCGGAGCAAGACATATTTGCAGCGGAGCAAAACATATTCCGATACAGGGACTCGAACCCTGGTATCCTGCGTGAAAGGCAAGTATGCTAACCACCTACATCATATCGGAACTTTTCTTGTTGCATCGACGACCAATTTTTAAAATTATATTCATGTATTGCAGATTTATATTCTATCAGCGGTTCTAATCACAGGCATCGCACAGCAGACCAACCCGGCCGTGGTTGTCTCGGACCTAAAGCACACAAGCAAGCGGGCCTCTCCACAACGCAACTGCCGAGCGCACTGCAGCAGGATTCCGGTCCACAAGCGAGTGGTGTAGTGTAGTGTGGTGTGGTGTGGTGTGCACCATGATGCACACCGGTCTTGGCGAGGCTGCGGCGAGTCCGGTGCGTTTTTGTGGGCTGTTGTCACGCACTCCACAACAAAACGCACCACGCTACACCATCCAATCCCACCGACACAATGGGCACCAACCTACCGTGTGTCAGGCGTCGGAATGCAATGAGAAAGACCGCGTCCAATCGGCCCTGTACGTTCCCGAATCACATTGCATCACATCTCATTTCTTTGATCCCATCATTGCATTCTGCATTGGATTGCATTGGATCGGAACTTTCGATCTGATCCGATTTGATTCGATGGATTTGGTGCTGTTGTCACAGTGGCACGGTGGTCCACATATCATTGGAGGAGAAACGAAAAGCTGCCGCCTCCCACCATGTTGTCTGCTTCCGAAATCTTCCCTGGTGCCATTGCACGAGGATCGTGCGACAACCGGCACATTGAACAGCGGTAGAGATTTGTTGATTCTTTGTTGGCTCTAGTAGAGTAGCAACAATCCTCCACTTTTCAGCAGATATAATTCAGGGAAAACGATTTTTTCCTTCAGCATACGATCGCACCGCATGGTACATCAGCAGAATACATCCCACGGCATCGATAACACATAAATCTACTATTTGCTGTATTATTGTGTTTTTCCTTCTAGTATTGCTCATTTTTTTATATTTGTTGTACCATGCCATGATTTTGTTTTGGTAACTCAATCGTCCATCATACCGGTACATCCGACACATAATAGAGGACTCATATCTTCGTACGATACGGTAGAACCTTTTCTCATAACGGTACTGTACTGTATGTTGTATCGGATGATTACGTCAATTATGTAGTCGTGTGAGACATTAACCACCAAATCACGAATCGATAGTGAATAACAATCTCACTCTTTATTGTAAACCACGTATTATCGTACACTAAGGAGCCTATTAGCATTTCACAGGTTATGAGCAACAAAAGGGACTTACCTCAGCTCAATAACCATCATCAGCACCATATCCAACAACAGAGTAGATTGATTTACTAACTCACCTCTTTCCCCCGGTGTAGAGCACTCCTGAACAGCTGCTTTCCATCCGGAGCATTTTGCAGGAAAATTTTCTACCTAGAAAACACCCGGATGAAGAGAACCCCGTACTAAATCACGTAGCATTCTATGGTACCAGTTATTTCGATATAAAATTACAGCCAAAATTAACGCGCRATTTTCACCCACCCACTAGTATACCTTTGGCAGACCAGTTCTAAGCCGCCAGAGCATCCTTAAGCATCCCAATGACCTGGATCACTAAGTAATTGTATCATCTTGGTCTGGGCACTTAGTCTGGTGGTCTAAAGTTGTTTTTTGATAAAGATCTGGTGGCCTATTTTCTAACCAGCAGGCGGTCTTGTAAACCGGCCAATTTTGGCCATACCGGCTGTTAATGGTGAATAGCCTCTCCCCAGGCCCCTAATCGTGTAACAATGACACATGGGGCTGTTCCCAATACTATTAAGAAGCTTTTCCCCAAAGGGGATCTCATTACAAGCMTTTCCGGAGCTATTGTGTTTAGCTTATTTTACCTCATTGAGCTGTTTGTAGTGRTAAAAGTGACCGAAAACTAGTAGATCTGTGTAGGACCAGTACTAGAATATTTGGCTTCAAAATTAACCGTGATTTTACTAGTAATAATTTTTTCTGTTGGAGTAGAATGACATTGAGGTCTGTAGGCCCTGGTAGGATTTTACGGTTAACGCATTTTACTTCGAAATAACTGGTACGCTTCTTTTCAGATATTATACAAAGTTCGAAGTGTTGACAGCTACCATACTTGACTTACGGAGTTTGTGGTCGTGTGCGAGCAAATTGTTTACAAATTTAACGGTCCAGAACGGTTTTGTGTAAGCACCGTACAAATAGAAGAGAGAGGGGCGAGAACGACGATTTTGGTGACCGGAAGGGAATGTAGCTAATTTTGACGAGAAAATTGGCTTACAAGATTGGTGGGAACTTGATTTTTTTTCTCTTTCCATAGAAGAACACCAAATCTATTTCATGAGAGTTTTCTCGGGGTTTGCAGGCTGTTCTTTTGGGATCTGGCCTGTCGGCCATGCTCGTCGTTTGTTGATGCTTCCACAATCTTCCAACAGCAGTGCAACATAAGCGAGGCAAACTAAAGAAAGCGAAACACCCATCAATCGAATCCAGCAGTAACAAACTTAGCACGACAGAAAAGATGAAGTTCAGACGCAAGACAACCAAATCAGCTGTTGGCCTCGCTTGCTTGTTGCTCATTTCCACCCCGACCGCCGAGGCACGAGTCCGGGGCACTCGTCGAAGTCGAAGCCTTGTCAACCCAGAGCCCATCATAGCAACAATTGCATCCCATCCGGACAATCCGAAACCTCCGGCATCTGCGGAACCACATATACTCAACGCGCAGATCCAGGCAGAAGCAGGTGTAGAAGCAGAATTAAACTCGCTTGAACAGAAACCCCTGCCATCCCGAGACGAGGTCCTCCACGGAAAGGACACACCGGTCCACGGGGCTCCCAACGCGCTCCGCAACAAGAACCTGCACGGCAGCACGAGATTCGTTTGCGGCAACCACAGCGGCGGCAATGGCTGCGTACAGCATCCCCACAGGCTCCGCAATCGTTCGGATTCGAAGACGAACTCGCATTTGTCGCAGTCGTCCTTCCTGGGGCAGCGCGTCGAGGAGGCAGAGACTCGACATCGGCAATGGGTATTGAAACAAAGGATGCGGACTCCAAAAACATCTAGGACGACACGGACATCGGCCGGTCGCCACGAATAGTGATCGAAGGAAAAGCAAAGAACCCTCGAAGGAAACGCTATTGAAACAGAGCTATAGGTCCAATTGTTCTAGGGACGAGAGTGGTTTGTTATTTTCTTGCAATACACAGCTTCCTACCACAGCAGTAGATGTCAGAAATGTTTCACTAACAAAATCATTGCTTAATAGAAAACAAAAAACAATCTAATACTACAATGGTAATGCCCGCCCTTTGGTTTGTGGAAGTGGACAACTCGTGACAGTCCAGTTCCTGAAAAACAATTGAAAGTGTGACTTTTCGAATTCACAATGGGTCAATTCTAGACTCTATGTTAGCATCTTATTCTTGTGCTGCTTAGCTTTAGTCTGATGAATTTGTTTGAAGAGATACTGTTGATGTTGATGTAGCATTAAGGCAAAGAGAAGTAGCTCTCACCTTACAAGAAAATCCCAACTGGTGGTAGTACTGTCATGCATGATACAAAGAAAAAGAATATGATTTTTGGATGTGTTGTCACGCACCCGCTGATTTACCCATGCAATGGGGAACTACTACTTGTCTACTCCTTAAGGTGGATACTGGTGATGAGGCACTCCTGTTCTATTGCTTGTAACCTGTGAAATGAGTGTATCCTCTTCAGAATTGTATCATTTTTTTGTTTGTTGTTACAGCACAAACAATAGTCAGGCTATTCCTCACTTTATGATCATGATTCAGTCTCACATGTTTGCAAGTACGAGATATCAACTTCATTCCCTTCTTTGTTGTAGCATTGAGTAATGCAACGTTTTGTGTAAAATGTTGTTGCTCTCGTTAAATTGTTGGAACAATGTTAGTGTGAAAAAAGCCAAAAATGCAAAAAAATTCTCATGAGTTTTAGTAAGCTTAGCGTTAGTAAACATTTAAAACATTCCTTACACAAAATTACTATTGAAAATCTGTGACAACAGTTCAAACATCATGATTTGCTAGTACTAGTAGTAGT
This sequence comes from Pseudo-nitzschia multistriata, assembly GCA_900660405.1. NCBI lineage: Eukaryota > Bacillariophyta > Bacillariophyceae > Bacillariales > Bacillariaceae > Pseudo-nitzschia > Pseudo-nitzschia multistriata. Next base: position 227,542 of record CAACVS010000602.1, on the reverse strand, counting down.
AGTAGTAGTAGTAGTA
>CAACVS010000602.1:157641-227361 GCA_900660405.1 Pseudo-nitzschia multistriata | reverse complement strand
CTACTACTACTACTACTACTACTACTGCTGCTGCTGCTGCTGCTGCTGCTGTTGATACTGGTACTGAGGTGAAACTCATCATGGTAGTACGACTACTAGTAGTACTCGTACTACTAGTAGTACTACTATGCTGGAAATTAGTATGTTCATTTTCTAATAGCAAGATAGTACTACAAATATCAATTTAATATCCAAGAAAATGGTATATTCAGAATCAGCATTAAAAACTGGACTAGAYTGGCTACTCAAAAATTAAAATAGTAGTATTTTTGATAAAGCTGTAACTGCTTAAAGGTTGGATAGTTTTACTAGTATTATGCAGTAAAAATGAGAATGAAAAAAAATCCTTGAGTGACTTTTTGGAAATTTGGACCACACGTGGAAGATGTGCTTCATATGCGCAAAAAAAATTCGATGCGCTCCCCTCTATATTATGACCCCTGTGTAGAACTCCCCTTCATTTTGGGACCATTTTTGAGGGCTGTTTGAACACGTGGTATACCCGAAATAAGAACCCTGGCACCAAATAAATATGGAAAATTAATGTTCTGTCTCGCCTATCTATTCCTCGTCAAAGGCTGTTTTGAGGATTCTGCACACCGCACGGGAAAAAATTCAGAGTGTTTTTGAAGTTGTTGCACTAGAATCCTTCTCCTTCCTTTTCCAGAAACAGAACAGTGGTACCGGTAGGGCACTGTAAAAAAGTACTTTAAAAAAGAACGTGTCAATCCTTTCGAAAGATGTCTTTCAATCATCAACTTGCTAGGCATCCAAAGATTCCATCGAAACACACCAAAACATACTACAGCGTGCAATCGATTTATGCTCGAACGACGTACTTCTATTTTAAAGTGCATTATTTAACCTCGCAATACTAAGATACCGACCTACAATGGATTTCCTCTATCCTGTGTACAATGCAGGGAAGGACTTTCTTTCCAGCGAAACTTTGGTTACGACCGTTAGATATGCTGTGACCTTCTTTGTGATTGCCCTTGTGTCCTATGCAGTCGCAGTCCATCATTACTGGGAAGTACTATTTGCCGAGAGTAGACTCAAACGAACAAGCCCCCTATGCCCATCGAACAAGCAGGCTCCGAAGGTTGGTCGGTAAGTGTCAAGCTCGGCTGTGCCACTCGTAGCGAAAGCACATTGAGGGAATGAATTGCCGGCAAGATCGTTCCAGACACAGCAAAGCGCCGAAGATTGTTGAGTTTCTTGTTTGATCTGTCCCCGGCAAAAAGGAGGCTCACGTTCGCTTTTGGCATATTCTTTCCCGGTAACTAGTTTCTCGGTAAACCAAAAAGAAATCCTGCAGAACGCAGAACAGCACAAAGCCTTTCAGGACTGCGAATTGATCCTCGACGTGCAGGAAAAGCAAAAGAACTGGAGAGACAACACCGTCATCCGTGAACGGGCCAAGCGCATCGGATTCGGAGGCCATATCGACACGGAGGAGGAAGCAGATACCCTCGACATGGATCACGTTTTCATCAAATTTTCCGATTTTCTGTGGGGATTCTTGTTTATCGCGCCAATGTCGATGTACTTGTGGATAAGGGGGGTCTTCATACTCCAGATCCGTGCCTTTCTAGCAAAGAAGGGAATCATCAAGGTCCAAGAATGTGACATCGAACGACTCATTGGGACGATGTGCCTGGAGCAGAGCCAGGTCATCCATTACTTCGCAAGAACAAAGCCAGGCAGCGCCCACGGAAACATCGCCGGTTTTTTCTTTCCCAACTTTCCGTACATCGACAACGATCTGAATTTCAAGGTCGCGGACCTCTTTGCGGTGGACATCGACCTGGACACAAAGAAATTTGTCAAGGCCAAACTGGACGACGAAGACCTCACGCCGATGCAAACACTCATCATGCTTTGGCACAACACCATTTCCGCACAGCACGTCAAACTCCACGCTTACGCCAACTGGGGAGTCAACGACAGCATCAGCCTCAAGAAGACGAACCCCTTCCTTCGCMAGAACAGTGTCGTCACAATCCTGTACAACTTTTTTGGGTACACTCTCTTTGAGCACTTCATGAAGGCATGGGAGAAGCAGGGCCTCATGTCGAAAGGATGGTTCGAATCCAAAACCTTTATCAAGTGTATTAACCACGGCATCCACGAAGGCATTCGACAACACCCACACATTTCCGAGCTAGCGAACGATTCCCGGTTTGTCAACTTTACCATCAAGGTCCGCTCTATCTTCATGAGTGAATTTGCAAAGCACAAGGATACCTTTCCGGGAATCGATGGAGAGGTAAGTACCTTGCGGTGCAACCGATGGTTTTGGATCTCTTTGTTTTTGTGAAACTGTTTCCCGTCGTGCTTTTGCGCGATCGATCGATTGTTGCTTGCTTGCTTGCTCTGTTTCGCTCATCCGTGCGTTTCTTTGTTCGTCTCTCAAACGCAACACGACACATCGAAACACCATGTCACACACAATGCAAACCGTACGTGTCGACAGGCTATGTTCATTGGCACCGTACTCCATTCGCTCGATCACACTCTCATGGATTGGAACCTTGTCGATGCTCTGTGGCTCGACGTGGACGACCCAAAGTTTGGTAAGATGGCGGAACTCGGTCGCATTGTGAAGGTTGGCTTCGTGTCGGACGTCCCCTTTTTGTATTTCCACAAGCGGTTCAAGGGAAGCAAGCACCCTTTCTACGAAGCGGTCTACGAGAAGGCAGCAAAAGTCGATAAGGATCTCGCCGACAACATGGATACTTGCATCATCAAGTAGTTGTTGCGGTGGCTTGCTCGCACCGTGTCGACCCACGTGTGTTTGGTGACCGAGGGCCAAGCAACCTGTTTCCCCGTTGCTTCCTAGCCGATCATGTGAGCTAAAGTAGCTGCTGAAATTTTTTTCAATATGTAAAAATTAACTTGGATACGGTAAGAACGTACCGGTAAGCCTTTCGAACATCCATCATCATCCTGTTCCGTACCGTACCGTTCCGTACCACACGAACGTGATTCTCGATTTTCGGAGTGTTTTAGGAAAGCAAGAGACGAAAGGAAACGTTCTCCGTTATCCTCACTCCAATCCCCTCCCTCGGTTGCAACCCTTGTTGGGTCCGAGGAAAAGCGCCTGCGTCGCCTGGTGTCTCTGCCAGCGGCTTTCTGTTCTTGTCGGTCCCCCCACCGACGAGATTGTTATGCCTATCTTCGAACGAACTGTTTGCACGGCTGAACTCGATGCTGCATTACTACAATAATAGTACTACTAGTAGTACTATCCCTGTTGTTGACAATACTTGTTTTTGGAAATGCCTGGCGATGCACTATTGGAACGTGCCTTGTTGTTCTTTCGTAGCAAGAAGAAAAGTCTCCTTCATCAAGAACGACAATGAAATATGGACATGGGTCAGATTCTACTACTAGGAGCAGGTGAGGACTTCCAATTCCTTCCTTCTTGCTTTGGATACTTTCTTGTTCTTGTTGTTCCTGCCTGCCCAACATCCCCTTCTTTTCTGTGTTTTTCATTTCACTATGATATCAATCTTAGTGGCTTTAGTAGTAGTACTAGTAGTCAGGGATTTTTGCCCGTACCTCGCTCTCACCGTACGGTACGGTACCGTAGGAGAAGAATCTACAGATGGTTTTGATTTTGACATGCGCGCTTTTTTGAAAATTAAATTACCTGACTACCCCCGCGCGACTATTTACTACTTAGGAAGTACAGTACTATATTATTACCTTAGATAAACACGTTGTTATGGCACAAAGCAGTATCTTTCGCAGACTTTGAGACTATCGATTGACACAATCTTCTTTCTTACGGTACGATAGACGACGAAAACAAGAGGAAACAGAAACCAAACCAAACCAAACCAATTGAAACAAAAAAAAACGAACCATGAAGGTATCTGGCGATAGAAGGAAATGGACGACGCTTTTGGCAGCAGCAGCGGCATGGTCCCGGCTCCCGGTGGCGGATGCCTCGGGTTCCACCGCGGAGAACGCGGCCCCCGTTCCCACCCTGCTCCGCACGGCCCGGCGTGACACGCCGCCGCTCCAGATCTACGTCCTGGTCGGCCAGTCCAACATGCAGGGCCACGGGTACGTGGACGCCAGGGAGGAGGACGGGGCCTCCTTTCGGAACGGAACCCTCGAGTGGATGGTGGAAACCTACCCTTCCGCCTACGGCAGGCTCAAAAACAAGGACGGCACGGCCTGGGCCGTCCGGGACGACGTCTATGTTGCCTACAACCGCCAGGACGGGGGGACCGTCCGGCCGGAGTGGAGCACGTCGCACGGCTTTCTCACCGCCGGCTTTGGCGGGGATCCCGGCCAGGAGGGCCACCAGATGGGCCCGGAGCTGGGCTTTGGCTGGGCGGTCGGGGACCACCACTCGAGCGAGCGAAGCGAGCACCAGGCCGGTGCTCGTGCTTCCCCCCCGGCGGTCCTCCTCCTCAAGGTGGCCTGGGGCGGCAAGAGCCTGGCGGTGGACTTTCGGCCCCCCTCGTCGGGGGGGACCACCGGGCTGTACTACGAGGCGGTCCTCGCCACCGTCTGGAGGGCCCTGGGCTCGCTAGAGGGAGTGATCCCGGGCCAGTGGCCCGGCCGGACCTACGAGCTGGCCGGCTTTGCCTGGCACCAGGGCTGGAACGACGGCTGCAACAAAACCATGGCGGCCGAGTACGAGTCCAACCTCGCCAACCTCGTCAGGGACGTCCGGGCCGACCTGGGGGTTCCGGACCTGCCCTTTGTGGTCGGCGTCTCGGGGATGAATGGCTGGAAGAACCGCACGCAAACACAAACACAAATTCAAACACAAATGCAAACACGAACCCAAGCAGAGGCACTCGTCGACGGCCAGCTGGCGGTGGTCATCGACGCCCAGCTGGCGGTGGGCAACCCCTCGGTCTACCCGGAATTTGCCGGTACCGTGGAAAGCGTCGAGACCCGGGGTTTTTTCCGGGAACCCAGGCCGGCCTCGCCGGGGGACCAGGTCTACCACTGGAACAACAACTGCGAGTCCTACTGGAAGGTCGGGGCCGCCATGGGGGAGGCCATGATCGGCCTGCTGCGAACGAAACCAAAGCACGGGCTCCTACCACGCCACCAAGCAAAACAGGTACATGAGTTGTTGAGCAGATAGCGCATACAAACACTATTTCTTTTTTGCTAAAGTACATGCACCTCAAACTAAATATAAAGCGCACAGACTGAGTTTTTGTAACCAGAATTTGCCCTTCTTTTCTCCGTGATAATACTAGTAGTCTGGTTACAAAAAAAATTGGGTCTGGTTACAAAAAATAGCGCACAGTGCGCTTGTAACCATGCGCACACCTCAACAAGTACTAAAAACTATCTTAGTTGCTCACGATGCTACATCATACCCAGTTTTAAAGAAGATTCCCCAGCATCTGCATGCAGTTCCAGTATTTTACGGACCGGAAGAAGATTCCGGTCACAATGTTGTTGTTGTTGTTTCCGGCATCCGTGCCGGTTGGCAAGAACAACAACCCCAGCCCCAGTATTCAACCAAGACCTAGTGAAGAACAAAGCCTGGAGTATATGCTACATCATACTCAGTTTTAAAGAAGATTCCTCAGCATCTCCATGCAGTTCCTACCATATTCCAGTTTATTTACAGACTGGAAGAGTTTTCCAGTCGCATTGTTGTTTCCGGCATTCGTGTCGGAAAGCAATAACACCAACTCCAGTCCTAATTCCCCCAGTTGAGTGCAATTGCCTCAGCTGGATCCATCCCCAGTTCTCAAGGACCGGAAGCTCAGTGCTTTCCGSTCACGATTGCTGTTGTTTCCGACATCCGTGCCAGAAAGCAACAGCACCAACCCCAGTATTCAATCAAGACCTTTGCAGAACAATGTTTGGAGTATATGCTACATACATACTCAGTTTTCCCCAGCATCTCCATCATGCCGTTCCTACTATTCCAGTTTTTTACACAACAATAACTGACCATGAGGACCAGAAGCAACAAGTCAGCCACACCTCTGGCAAAGACAAAGGCACCAGTTCCTACTAAAAAGAAGGATGACAACAGTGTCAAATGCAGCACATGGCTAGAAAGCAGGGAGAGTTTGAGAGAAATGTCTAAGTACAGTGAGCAAAAAAGAAGCAAATTGTTCTCCTCTCAGCAACAAGCAAAGAAAAAGCATACTGGAAGGGAAACAAAAACAACAGCAACAAAACTACTAAGTAGAGTATCTTCTTGTCGTGATCGAGCAGACACAGCAACGCCAGCTCAAAAGCAAAACCACTAATCCAAAATCCATACAGCACAGCAAACAAGCAACAACATGAAGGCGCCAGCAAAAAAGAAATCAGCAACAAAGAAGAAAACAATTCAACCAGCACCAGCACTCATGTCAGCAGCTGCTGCTGCAGTCACATGCCATCAATCCAAAGAAGACAAAGCAAAGATCAAATACGCAAAGAAGCTGATTAACAATCCTAATGCCTTCAACACATTGGACAGCAATGCAAGGGTATGCAACAAAAAGGAAAGGATGCCTCAATCGCTTTGTTCAGACCATACTCAATGCTATAGACCCAGCCCAAAAAAAACTGGAGACAAACTAATGTTTGAGATGTTCACCAAGAAGGTTCCTATGAATGATGGATTAGCTGAAGAATATTTATTCTGCAAGAATGTTGCTGGTAAACCAGATGCACTCAAGAAGACTATAATGAATAAAGCTCTGATGATCTGCTGGACACTCAACATAAAGAACACAAAGACCAGAGAGGCCCTGGATACTAATACCCATTCAGTGTATGTTTGGGTGCTGTTCTCCTTGTTCCGCGAGAAGGGGATCAAGTTCAATGAAGGTGACTTCAAAGGGACTGGAATGTTTCTTAGTGCCATGGAGCTTGATTTCAAGTACAGGCCTTATGCCGACATGAAGGACTTGCTGAAGATAATGATCATGGAGCTGGATTGACAGTTTGGCCTCAGGGGAAGAGATGAAATTGTATTCCTTGAATGGAAGTTCACAAAGCTTGGTCAGTTCCCTCATGGTAAATTAGAGGGCAATAAATATGTTGTTATTGCTGCTCCAGGGGAGGCTTTGACAAGAGTAATCAGCTTGGCTTGAGCAATCCAGCTGTTAGTGAGATGTATCCAATAGTAGTCAAAGACAAAATCCATCCATCCTGTATTGTCAAGCTGATTAACTTCTATCCGCAGAGATGCCGTCCAACTCAAGAGAGATTCTTGTGCTATGTAAAGCAGAAGCAGACAAAGGATAGTCACTATAACTTCAAGGAAAAGATGCCATTTGGTCAGGATGTTGTTTGAAAGTGGGTTAATGAAATAGCCTTAGCTGCTGGATATAAGGACACAGAGAAGTTTAATCCTCATGATAACCAACATCGATGCTGTACTTTGATAGCATCCGATATGAATGTTCCTGAGAAGCTCAAGATGAATCATCCAGTTTTCTACAGCTGAAAAACTTATCTTGATTGTTATTTAACATCATAGAAATATTGAATATTGATTTGCTGGGGGAAGCAAGCAAAAAAGCAAGCAAACCATGTTGAAAGAAATCGATTAGGGTCCAATTGGATTGTACAGAGCCCCCGGGTCGAATCCGTTGTAGTGCATCCGTCCATCGAAAAAAATGGTGCTCCACCATGGTCGAAGCAGAATGGTGTCGTGGAACGCCAGATTCAGTGAATGGTTTTCGTGTTTCGCAGGAACGCAGCTCGTTTATCCGTCTACATTGAATAAAACACTATAATAAAATATAATGTATGGCTAAGACTACAGAGGGGTTTCGTTTGACATAAATATGGTTTTAGAATAGTTCGGTGCTTTGCTGCGGGAACCGCTGCAAGGAGGAACGTGATTTCTTCTTTTACGTGTAACAATAATAACTTTGTGCTGCCTCGATCCCATTTACATTTATTCCACGGCGTCGGCACAAACCGTGAGGCACTTGATTTCGAACAAATACTTAGTGGCCGGGGTTCCCTCGGGATGGGTCGGGTGGCAGCACTCGGGGACGACGGAGTTGTCGGACTCCGACAGGAGGTTGTGCTCGAGGGCATCGACGACCCAAAGCTCCAGCAAAGCAATCTTGCTGTGCTCGGTACACAGGATAGTGATGTCGACCGAATCAGTCACGGGGACGTCTTTGTCTTCGAAACACTTGTTGCTAAACCTGCCAATTTGGTACTGGTAAAACAAGGAGTCGACGGTGGCATCCGTGAAGGTCTGTGTCAACTTTACGGTCACAGTACCATCTTCCCGGCCAACCACGTAGAGACCACCCTCGGGGAATTCCGTGACTCCTTCTTGCTCCAAGAGGACGATGTCTTCTGGGCATTCAGATTCGTATACGATGTCGTTCGATTCATCGTCGTTTGTATGCCGATCGAGCTCGTGAGTGGGACTTTCAGTTTTTTCGTGAAAGGTTGTTCCCGTAGTGGGACTTTCACTGTGAAAGGTTGTTAGCGTAGTGGGACTTTCAGTTGATTCGCCAAAGGTTGGAACATAGGTTGGATACACCGATGGGCTGTCGGTCGGTTCAGGGGTGCACATGACGTCCTCTTCACAGGGAATGACCATTCGCCACGAACAAGCGTTCGGAATCACTTCATTGGGATTACAGGGGTGATTCACATCGTTCACTGGAATGTTGCTGTCGATGATCATCAAATCGACCACCGCAAGATAGGGTTCGCCGTCTCCCTCTGAGTGACACTGAACCATGATTTCGTCGCTACCAGCCAGGTCAATGGCATTACCATCTTCGCTATCACACTCGAATCCGTTACCGCCTCTGACGGAATTCACACCGTTGGAGTGAGAGAAAAGGATGACGTCTTGAGGTAGCGTTTTGGACCATACATTGTTGATTCGAAGACCAACTTCGGTGGTATTCTGTTGCTCGATAAAAATCATATCCTCGGAGAAAAAGCAAATGCCAGTATCGCTGCTGTCCTTCTTGACTAACTTGGGGTAGTCATAACACTCCGGCAACAAGAATGTCGGAGCGACGCTACTGGTCGGGGAGTCGGTTGGAGAGGTTGTGGGGATCTCAGTCGGCTTGTTCGTTGGCGACGAAGTTGGTGATGCCGTCGGAGACTTCGTAGGTGATGCCGTGGGAGAAAGAGTTGGCGATACCGTGGGGGAGACGGTGGGAGAAGTGGTTGGAGCGTCGGTAGGACTTTGACTTGGAGCTGGACTCTCGGTGGGGGATTCCGTTGGAGCAGAGCTCGGATAAAAACTTCCTGACGGATACTGACTTGGTGCAGCAGATGGTTCGGCTGTAGTCGGTTCGCTGGTAGGTGATGCAGACGGAAGGCGTGTGGGAAACGCAGTCGGGGAACCGGTTGGCTCCGAAGTACTAGGCTCTTGCGATGGCGAAGCAGTAGGTGTTTTTGTAGGTGTTTTTGTTGGAGTTTGGGTTGGCGATTTCGTTGGCGATGGGGTCTCGATGGTGAATTCGGGTTCTTCCGTCGGACTGCTGGATGGGACATCGGTAGGTTCCGAAGACGGTACATCCGTGGGGATAACACTCGGAGCCGTAGAACTAGTGGGCTGATCAGAGGGCTGATGGCTCGGTTCCGCGGTTGGCGGGTCCGTGTTCAAGATACAGAGCGACTTGAGGGCGTTGGACAACGCCTCCAGATCCAGGGCTTGGATTGGCAGAACACCAAGATCTTTTCCGGGATTGTTATCGATCATCCAGAGGGCAGATCCTTCCGCTACATTACTGGCATCGCCGACACCAATCGCCAATCGTTCGACTCTCAACTCAGTTAGCCTGTTGATCTCCGATTCGTATTGCGTTACGGCAGGACTGTTGATGCACTTGGTCATTCCGCGGACACATTCCTGGTACGGATTTCTAGGCACACATTCCGGATCATCTGCACGGCAGAAAGTGTGACGTACACCAGCTTCCAAATCTAAGTCGGCACATTGAACTTCGGCAGGAAATCCATTCGTAGGGTTTGAATTCCAGACACCAGCAGTGTCGGCACAATAACCTTCATCATCTCCGTCCTATCGGAGTGGTGGGATGATAGATAGCAGAAGATGAATTCCAAAAAAAGAGGACACAAATGATTGAGTTAGACGGAATACTTGGCTAGGACTCATGCTTTCACAAAGTAAGAGTTGAACGGTACTTACCCCACGAACATTTGGTTCCCCATCGGAAAGGAAGACGAGCAGATTTAAACGATCGGGGGTGGCTTCATATTCGAAGTAGTCACCGGCAAGATCCAACGCAGCATCGAAGTTAGTGAAGCCATTGTTGGTTAGTTGTACCTCCAAGTCACTAGTTGGGGCACGCAACTCTGTTTTGATGTAATGCATAAGTCTCGTGTTGATGCTGCTTTCGTCTTCGCTAAGGGGGAGGAAGGTACCATGGTTTGTGGCATCCGTATGGAATGAAATAAGGTTGATTTCGCAATTTCTGTTGCCGAGCGTTTCGCTCTCTAAGATAGCGACGAGCAACTCTTCAATGGCTTGAACCTGCGCATCCAAAATAGTATTCGCCTTTCCATCTCCGTTCACGTCGCCGATGTCGACCTCCGAAGAAAACAAATACAAATAGGTCGAATAGGAAAGATCGATGGCTAGGTCGATGTTGAGGCTTTCGCTATTCAGGTAGGACTCCCCACAGATAGTTGGTGACATTGTGGGGGAATTGCTTGGTTGGATACTCGATGTAGGACCCATCGATGGGCTTGCGGTTGGGCTTTCCGTACAATCCAATGGCGGGACTTGGTATAAATCACCGGAACTACTTGCAGCAACTGCATCTGTAAACTGTTGGGATCGAGAAAAGAAACGACGAGAAGGAGAGTGAGAGGCAAAGTGAAATCGTTGTTTGTGGCTGACAATTCAAAAATGCCTGTGGAAAACTTACATCCCTAGCAAGATAGGCTTGTGTTGCATCATCGCAGTTCCATAATCTATAAGAATTTCCACCTCCGATAGCCGATGGACGACCGGACGAACCGGATTGAAATTCCAACCATTGGTGCTGATAGTCGCTCCAAGAGACAAAAGCCCACGGGGAGTTCTCGTAGGTGTATGGCGGTTGTTCGTCCCAATACGACGGAATACCACAGCCAATGCCATCAAAATGGCACCACGAGTCCCAAACCTCGACGTCAGTGGTAACCCACATATCCTCCGCGCCATCCAAGACACCTTCGATGACGAACTCAAACTCCGAGCACTCGTGCGTATCCCTGATGTAGCAAGTCGCGTGCTTGAGCTCAAAGCAAAACAACCCTTCGTTCTCCACTTCCGTGCACGGCGGTCCTTCCGGATCGAAAACGATGGGATCCTCTGGCTCGATCAAAGGTGGCTCCGGACACGTCTCTGGTACCGAGGTGTCTATACTGTCATGCCTAAAGAACGAATAATCCGAGATCAAGTCTCCGAATTCGACTAGTCTCTCAAGATGTTCCGGGGAAGGGCACTCCCACAAGAGAGCTGGTTGGCTGTAATAATCCCAACCGAAACCGCGCCAGCCCCCAAAGCCATACACGTTGGTTGCTGACTCATATTCATCGTACGTGTAGACATCTGGACCGCGGATAGAACTAAAATGACCCACGCCACTAAACCTTGCCGGAGAAAAATCGGAAGCTAGTTGCGGGCACCCGTGCATCACGTTGGCGCACTCGCTGAACCACTCCATCACATGGGTGGTTCCCGTGTTCTCCCAGGAAACTCTCTGCGTCTCGGGGTAGTCGTCCGAGAACGCAATCTGGAAGGTTTTCACCCCGCAAATATCTTCGACGTAGCAGGTGGCCAACGGTTTGAAATCTTGAACATAGAATTCTTCATCGATACAGAACGATGGGCATGAGCACTTGAGGTAGTGGTTCGTCATGAAGATGTGATGAGCGTTCCAGCTATACATTGTACTCGACAGAAAGCCTTCAAAAGTAGAGTAACCTTCCCAGCTGCTAAAGGCGTATAGCAAATAAGGTTCGGCGCTGCCGTCCGATAATTCTTCGTTTGTGTTCAGCCCCACCGACGGGCCTGTGATTCTGATGCAGTAGTTCAAGGGGCACTCTGCATCTGCGATGTCGCTCTCATATTCAATGTCGTCAAACTCCGGCACAGCGTATCCAGAAAAAACGTACTCCTCGGGAGAAGCCTTGTAGCCGACTTCGTCCCACCCCTTCAAACTCGTTGCGGCCTGCTCGAACCAGTGGTTAACGTCCCGCATGATTACTGAAGAACCGGTTTCTGGGCTACTGAACTTGTATTCGCAATACTGGGACAGCTCAAATTCGTAGTCGTAATGGGTGAACGTTCTCCGATACCATGCGTAAGAATCGCCGTTGCAATAGTAGTTTTCATCGGGCAGGGGGCCAAGCAGACGCTCGCTGCCGTCCTTGGTTTCAATCGTGCCACACTTGGGGGCAGGCTCGTAGAAGTTAGATGGAGACGCCGAGGGCCACGGAAGGCCACCGTATTCCTCGGAAAGCCTGCTTGGTATCGAGCTGGGTTCCGCGGACGGACTCGTGGTGGGTTGCTTGGAAGGTTCACTGGTGGTCGGAGAAGCGGATGGTGTCTGTGTCGGAACCTTCGAGGGAGAGGCGCTGGGCGACGGCGTTTGAAAGAAAGACGCATCCAGTTGGCGACCGGATTTCGTGTCGGATTTCGTGCCGGATTTCGTGCCGGATTTCGTGCTGAGGTATTCTTCCATCACTGTTGATGGTAATGTTAAGAGCAGTAGCAGTATTGGCCATAAGCAATAATGGTAAGAGAGGAGTCAATGGGTTCGAAGAGCGAGCAGCGCAGCACGCACAAACAGCCACGTTACGTTGCTAGACAAGACGGCACACGCTATGGATTGCCTGATATAGTCTCACCTCTGTGGTCTTCCTCCATGGCCAGCTTTCTCTCGTGCATTTCCTTGAAGTTAACATCTGCCGACACGAGCGCCAGAGAGGCTGCGGCGATGCTGAGGAAAAAGCGGTTCATTTGTGGGTTCGTGAATGTGTTTGTTACAGACGTCTACGATACTTTGTGTTTTGAGTTAAGATATGCTACTACTGTACCAACGAGTGACTGACTCAGTGGCTGGTTTCTGTGTTGTTAATGCTGTTGATGCTGCTGTAGCTGATTCTCTTTACTAGTTTGAATCAGTTGCAGTAGACTGTTTTTATGGTAATTGGAATGTTAGGTTGCTCTGTTGTAGAAACGGCCTGCTGGTTTTTATGTTTGGTTTGAAAATGTACGCCGGTTTTACGGTCCATTGCGTGCAGCGGCGGTGGGGTGGGGTGTGCTTTGCTTGCGATTGCCTTCGCCTTGCACGCCTGGCCTCGTCTACGAATACCATGACCGGCATTGTGTCCGGGGCTTATTTCATATGGCCAGTCGAAATTTTGAAATGACTTTTTTCAATAGTATCCATTCGTGGTGGAATCATGCGCAGAAACGCCTTTCAATATCCATGACCAACAACCGTACGTACGGTACAGTAGTGAAACGGACGGTCATATATAAAGCTCTTCTCGTAACCTCCCCAGAGGAGATGTACCGTTGGTACCGCATGTATGCTACATCTAGGAGTCATTGATTACACAGTACCAAGTACAGTAAGTACGAGGTACTTCGAGTACGTACGGTACGAGCACTATGCAAGACAGAATACTTCTGTTTCTGATTTAGTCCAATCATGTTCTATCGTTTGTCCATGCGAACCTTATGAGCGCTTTAGGTACTTTAACCGTACTTCTACTATGTTTGGAAAGAACGAGGCTATTATTGTGTTCCACTGGGTACCAGAATGTGAAATTACGATTAGGGCCCAACCTTGTTGAAGTGGCCCTAGTAGTTAAAAGCGCTGTAGCGCGAGTGGAAGCTGCATTACAAAAGCCTGGAAGAACTACTGAAAAAAGGAGACGAAGTTGGTTCTGTAGGGTTCTTCAACTGACAAGATTCATCAATCATGGTCCACAGTCTACGGTTCTCTACGGTTCTATCGTATAAATTCTCAACAGTCACGTGTTGCTTGTGAAAAAATAATGTCTCTTCAGCAGGCAACAGTACCGTACGGTAGGTACCTTAGATCAAGCCCTGATCAGAGTCATGCAAGGCGAGAGTCATTCATGATAATGTCTCTCTATGGGTCATTGCAGGGAGGTGCGTCGTGTAAGATCATCCTTACTTCACCCGTATTTACTCGTAAAAACGAAGTAATGTGCCGTACCTGCCCTGAACTTTCTCGAACTGTATTTACATGCTGTGGCCTTATTTCAAGTTCGGTTAGCAATGGCAGTACCGTATGATAAAACTGTGGCGTCCCACGGTCCGCACGTGTGGAACAAACAGTCTGAAAATGTACTACTAGTACTAGTACGTACGAGTACTTTGTTGAGGTCAGAATTATTTTTGTGTGAAGAGGTTTGTATGGTACCGTACGTTCTTGAGCTAAAAAATACTTTAGCTCAAAAAATACTTTAGCTCTAGAACGCAACGTGGAAGAGTAATAATTATGACCGATGACAGTCAGAGGGTTTAATGACATACTACCAAACGCCAAAGCGACTTCGGAGGGATGACTTGGTTGCTACTTTTCTGCTCGTGCGTTGATTGGATAGATCACAGATACGTGGGTTCTACTACTATTAGTTGGTTTGGAAGGTTCTTTACTGGCCCCTCCAGAACCCACACCCGCATTCCCCCCTTTTTGAATTCCTCCACTGGAAAAATGTGGGCTATCTTTGGTGAAAAATATCCCAGCAGCACATTTTAGAATCATGGGTTATTTCATGGGAAAAATTTCCCACAAAATCATGCCCCCAACAATGATGTTCTTGGATTTCAAAGGGCCCGGCGGGGGATGTGCACGTGAACCTGCTGAGGGCCCTGGTGGTGGTTGTTGGGGTTGGGGGTTCTTGGGGGTTGGGTTTCTACTAATCTTGTTTCTAATTTCTCCTTGGATGCAAACGCAATCTAGTATGGTACTACTACTAGTACTACAAGAAGAAGTAGTAGTACTAGTAGTGGCAGTGCTACTTTTACTACTACTACTGGCTGGGAGCCCAATTGGTGCTGCTGGTGGTGACTTGTTGTTGTGTTTCTTCTTGTTGTTCTTCTTCTTACCACTACTACTTCTTGTTGCTCCTCCTGTTTGTTGATGTTGCTGTATGATTCTTTGTCTTGTTTGTCTCTTGTTGTTCTTGTTCATCCTCCTAGTTGTGGTTGTGCTGGTGGTGGTTTTTGTGGGAGTGAAGACTACTATCTAATAGAGATATATCAAGTGCTTTGAAGAAAAGTGAGTCATCCTCTTATTGAGAATCAACAAACTATGAAGAAGTCTAAAATCCATCAAAGTGGAAATTGAGTGATGCAGTGTGTGAATCAAATGAGTCAAATCAGTCATGAAGATCCATAGGACGATTGAGTGAATCATCACCAGTGTACAGTGGTGTATTTGGATCATAGTAGACATGCATCATAGGTATGAGTCATATATACCCTATAATATCCTGCAGAGGCAGAACACCCTCCCTTGATCTGTGATGAGTAATGTTGAACATATCATAGCAGAAAAGACAAGGAAGGATGATATCATCAATTTAGTGGTGTGGTGGTGGGAGCAAAGTGACCAAAGAGTCATCATATGACGTGTTGATTGCCAAATACCCAACCAAGAGATTTTGTGAGGGCATCAGCCCAGGTCATAGTGCTGTTGATGAACTTCATCTTGATCCATCAATTGTGTTTCCAATCTTTGATTGCAAAGAAATAGGAGGATATATCAGTGTGTCATGATCATTATGGTGTTGATACTCCTCTAGAGTTGACAATTTTGATGGTGGTACTAGAGGCATTATCCTTGCATAATGTTGTTGGTTTTTGTTAAGGAAATCCAACGTTGGAGATGCAGGAGAGGAGGGATGGTGAATAGAGGTATAGAATTTTTGTAGTGGAGATAGCAGCATAGAATTTGGCTTTGATAGGACTGAGGGCTGTTTGGGTTTAGGTTTGGGTTTCCATTTTGTAGACAATGGCAGAATTGGCTACCAGCAACATGATTGCAAATCCAGTTGTGAATTTACATTTGGGTTTTAGATTTCCATACACAGCATCAACAAGACATGTGATGGTTGAATCTGTAGGTAAAGATAGAAAAGGTGACAGTGGTTTGATAAATGCATTTATCATGAGTTGTTGGTATGAAGTTGAGCTCTGGTATTTTGTTGATATGCTCTTCCTAGTAAAGTTGACCATATTCAGGATTTCCTTGATGGATACTAGTAGTAGTACTAGTAGTAGTAGTGATGGTAATCATATTGATTCTTGCAGCACCAGAAGAACTACTACTGCTACTACGTCACACTACTACTACAAGTAAAAACAATGTTGATAGTGGTATTGTTACCAAAGAATATAGTATTACCTTTTTCTTTTTTTTGGCATATTACTCCATGTACTAGTACTAATGTCACAATGTTGGATATATTGAACAGTATAGGTACTACTACTAGTCCTATTTCTTATTACTGGCCACTGAAGAAGATTTATATAAGTACTAGTAGAGCTGTCCATAGGATATCATATCATAGAAATGACTCATACCTCCTATGATAACCTGTGGGAGTGACTATTTGATAGTAGAGATATGAATCAACAAGTGCTATGTCTGTTAACTGTTTCTCTACCAGTTTGTAGTACATGTTTGTAACTTAAAATTTTCAACTTGCAATCTAGTAACAGGATTGTTCTGTACCATGTTTGGTATGTACTAATAAATCAATTAAGCTTGTCAAATTGCTTTTCAACAGATTTGCCCATAAATTTAGAAAACTCCTCCCTTTATTCCTAATTTGACTAGTAATGTGATTTGATTGGAGTTTATAGTACAAACAAGCCAGATCCATGTTTCCCAAGAAAACTGGCCAGCTCAGCCATGAGATGTTGCAAACTCAAACACAAAGCAAGCACCAAGCACCCAGCACAACAAAACACGATAAGACACAACATGAAACTTGCAAAGCATACCATGGTAAATGGACATAGTACAAGATGATCTTCTAGCAGGAAAAACCATGCTACCCTGACTACAACAAGGGAAAACAAGAGACCTAAAATAGGAGTAGCAACAAAGAACAAAGATTGGAGGGTGGTACTTGTTCTCCAACCATCCCAACAAGAATTACCACTAGCTACTGCTACGACAATTGTTGATGGTAGTACCCCCAATGGAGTACTTCCTTCTTGTGCTGATTGTTTTGGTGGTGGCAAAACCTTTGGTTCCTGTGTTACCATGATGGAAGAGGAACAGAAGGAGTCTGAAGCCTTCAAGAAGGCCAAGGCTGATAATGATAGTAAAACCATTAGTATGGCTATTGCTGGGGACAGAAAGAAGGAAATTTCCAAAGTACTGCAATGAGAGGTATCCAAACAGTTAAAGGAGAGGCTCAAGAAATCTTGGTTTGCAAGCGTTAAGTTTCTGGGCAAGAACCTTGTTGTCCCTCACATTCAGAATGTCATTATGGAAAAGAATTATGTTGCCAAACTCATGGAAGTTACAACCCAAGATGTTGAAATAGGGCTCAAAAACAAAATTCCAAGAGGCTTGACAAGTTTGCAACACAATAGTCAAACTTTGGTCAGGAAAAACTGGTTAGGTAGGGCATTCTTATCTCAATCAGGAGAAAAAGTAAGAAGTAATTCACCTCCTGGCCCTCACCATTTATTTGTTCCTTGTCATTGTTTTTACAGCTGATAGGTTCCCTTTCCCCCAACAACATTGTTCCTGATAATTTTCCAGGAGCTGTTGGATTGGTGAACAACAAGGATTGCCCTGCTTTAGGATGGGCCATTTGTAAAGAGTATTGGCAACACAAGGAGGGATTGGCTGGTGGTGAAGCATTTTGTTATTAGTTTGTCACCAAAATATTGTCTGCCATCAGCCCAAGTTGCACTAGACTTAGGGAACAGGAAGGAAGTGAATTGACAGGCAACATATTCAGTGTTTCAGATGAGGCTTTTGGTGTTCTACTCCTGCACAACAAATTTCATCTTTGGGTGAACCACATCACAAGAATGTTGGACAAGAGTTTCCCAAAAAGAAAAAGATATTGCAATCCAAAAAGCCAACTTAAAGATGGTTGGAGCAAAGAAGGAAAAAATTGTTCTGACATCTTTGTCAGGAAAATTGAATCAAAACCAACCACAAAAGGGCAAGGTTATCAAGGAGTCAATACAAAAAAGTTTTTTGGAGGTGGATGGTGACATTGACATCAATAGCAATGATGGTACTAATGATGGTGAGGAGGAGTCAGATGATGAAGAATGCTACATCAACCCATTGATTAGGGATGAATGGGAAAACAACCAGGGTGAATTGGAATACACACAGGTCCAGGGGGTTTAAGATTATCTGTACTAATTCTCTTTTGCTGCCTTGTGCCTGAAAATCTTGGCCCCAGTGGTGCCAAATCTTGTGTGAACCATATCAGATTCACTGAACTCCAAAATATTATTTCAACTGATGCTTTTGAGAATGCAAAAGAATAGTAGCCAAAATTAAATAGGAGAATGGAAATTATTTATAAAAGAGTGGAATCTAATACACATATAATGTTGTTGAAACCTAAATGCATGAATCTTACTCAACCAGTTGAGCAGGAGAACCAAACATTGAAAATTCAATTGAAATAAACCAAAATATGATTAAAACTTGTACCATGGGATTCCAATGTAAACATTGACTCAACCACACCAAAAACAGAATTGAAAACAAACTGGGACTTCACTCAATGTTTCCTACTGCCATGGAAATAAAAAATAAAAATTGCACAAAAAATATCCAAACATGAATCAAAATAAATTGGCACATGACTTGAGATTTCAACAGCAGCCCTCCCATAACTTTCCAAATTAATTCTTGAGGACCCTTAACTCTTCCAAGAATTTTTTTAATTAAAAAAATGACAAGTGCAAAAGTAGTAAATCTGCTCAGGATTCTAAACCCACATATTATTTTCACTAACAAAAATATGTTCATTCATGGGTACAGAATAGTTACAAAGAATAAACAAAAAAATTAGGGGTCAAAAAAACAGTTAACGGACATGCAAGAAGCGCAAGTTGAAACAAGCCATGAAAAATGTAGCAAACATAAATTTGGCACTGCATTTCATACACTGATATTCAATCAGCACCTCACAAATCATGATCACCAGTAACAATAAGCTCCAAAGATTACAGAACTGGTGCATTGAAAATTCTTGTTGTCCTACTTCATGAAGGGGAGGAAGTAAGCAAAGGCCAATATAAACAGAGAAAAGATTGAGTGCTCACTCCTGCAAAGCAAACAAGCAAGAAGAAGAAGAAGAAGAGAGAGAGAGAGGAGAGAGCAGTTAACAAGCAAGAAACTGGAGAGGAAATCTGGAAACAACAGATACTATAATTATTTCATTAGTAGAAAACAAGCAAAGAGGATATCAATTGAATCTTAAACTTCTCACTAGCAGTAGTCCTCAATTGCTGCATTATCATGCCATTGCATGATAGTAGTACTACTATTTGAATGTCCAAAAAGTGGTCTAGAATGGTGATTATTAGTGAAGGCCCACAGAGGTGTTTGGTACTGTAGCTTACTATTTGTGTCTTTTCTTTTTGGAGAAGATGATGTCTTGACTGGATGTTGTGTAGTACTAGTAGTATTTGAGAATTCAAATAGCAGAGAGGATATTGTTCCTTTGTCATAGTACTACTTATGCTGGTGCTGATATCACCACCCCTTGCTGTCTGCTGCTGACAACCATCTATTGTTTCAGTACTAATAAATTGGAACAAATTGTTAGTATATTGACCACCACCAGGGAGTGCTGTGATTTGATGTGGCATCACTACTGCTACTCTAGTATAACAATAGTAGTAGTAGTAGTAGTACTAATAGTGGTACTACTACTACTACTACTAGTACTCAATTCACTCTTCAGATCTTAGCTTTGCTTTAAAGTACTAGTTGACAAAGGGATTGGAAACTGTATTGTTGTTGTCCCATTTTAATAGGTTTTTGAGAGGAAAATAAGAAGTTCATAAAATCAGGTTTCATCCATCTTCTTCCAAAAAGTAAGTACTAA
Source organism: Pseudo-nitzschia multistriata (assembly GCA_900660405.1). Lineage (NCBI taxonomy): Eukaryota > Bacillariophyta > Bacillariophyceae > Bacillariales > Bacillariaceae > Pseudo-nitzschia > Pseudo-nitzschia multistriata. The sequence goes on along the minus strand of CAACVS010000602.1, from coordinate 207,282 downwards.
AAGCACCAGAAGAGGATGCTAATTCATCTTCCAAAAAGAAGAAAAGGCTTAGGTCATAATTAGAAGTCAAAGATAGTTTCTTGAGGACACATAAATATATTTTGAGCCACAAAGAAGGGTAAAATTATTGCAAAAGATTAAGGAAGAAGAACAAGAAGACTTTCAATTTTGTCAATGTGAGAGCTGTTTTACTACTAGCAGAGAACTGACCTTCATCCTTGTTGCCAGTGCAGCACTTTCACTAGGATTCACCACCACCACAAGTAGTAGTAATAACACCCAGCAGCCTATCTGAAAATTTCACACAATGTGCTAGCCAATGTTTGGAATCAAAGAGATAGCATGAAAGTTAAAGCTGCAGTGTCATTAATACTCTCACAGTAGTAGTACTAGTACTAGTAGTAGTACTAGTTGTTGTTGTTGTATTCATTCTTGTAGTACCTGAGCTCATGAATTGAATTCAAATGGGCAGAGCTACTGTACTTGTTTAACTATTCAATTCAGGGAGGAGTTTTCACTATGAGGCAAGCAGGGGGTAGTACTATGTTGTTAGAACAGCATGAGTTTTATGAATGGAGCATGAGGACTCAAAGAGTGGATTCTTTTCTACTCAGGTAGCTTTTCTCTCACCAAAAAACACTTGAAGAATTATTTCAAGAAGACATCAAAAATGGAAGTGTTGTGTTGGCTGTGAGAGAGGGATAAATTCTTGCCGCTTTCCCACTGGTGGACAGAGAAAAAATACAAAGAGTTCAAGAGCCTGCAATGGTAGACCTTTCATACTGTGATGAGAATATGCAGATATTTGTGTTATCTTTTTGAAACTGTTTATCGGTGAAGACTGAAAATATTGATTTGGTATTACTTTCTTATCCATCACAGTTGTAGTGGTGGTCATGCCAAAGGAAACTGGTGGTGAAAGAATCACTTGTTCTACATAAAAACTAAGCGTTCCCATTCCTTATACGACCAGGTTGTCAACGCAACCACTGGTTCACAAATTATTTGAAGAGGGCAGAACATAACAAAGGAATCATTTTGCATCAGGATTGTCGCTGCCTCCGAATCAAGCCGTCGCCATAAACGGCAACTGCCCAATAATATTATGTTTCATTCTGTTAGAATACTAGTGTGTTTGAGGAGTACTCGTAGAAGCAGTAACTGCATGCAAAACAGTTTAATATTTTGTTAATGGCAGCAATATACCGTTGTGATGTTTCTAATGTACATTTTTGAGTGTTATGATTGTGTTCTGTTGTTACAAATACAGAATGATGGATACGGCCGCTGGCGATGTGTTCTCGTTCCCAAACGCAGGCAGACAAACCGGTAAAACATGCTAGGACTAGTGCTCGCAGTCAAGTAGCCTCCACCCCCCCAAGGACGGGGAACGCGATGCTTTGCGCTGCAGCGCCACACGGCCGACGCCGCAAGGTTGCGAACCGCCCCCATTTCGGGTGCGTTCCGGTTTCCCACCGTTGTCCCGATCGATCTACGCTACAAGCATTCCGTGCAGCGCGGGGCTGACCTTTGAAAAATCGTCCGTGAACATGGCGTCCAAGAGGTCGGGCTCGCTGTTGGGGCAGCCAAAGATGTCGTTCTTGAGGGTTTTGCGGAGGTATTTTGGACCGTAGAGCTTGCGCCGGTCCGTGATTTCGAGCTTGCACTGGAGATCCCTGGCGTAGATCATGGTGGCGCACACGTCGTTGAAGACGGCGAGGGATCCCTTGGGTCCCTTGATCTGGAAGAATTCGGCCTCCGGGGACCCGTAGGTCAGAAAATCGTGCAGGAAGGGGATTGTGTCGGAAAAGATGGCGTCCAGGAAATCCCATTCCTCCTTGGTGCGCTTTCGGTCCAGCTCGGTATCCTGCTTGTTCTGGGAGGGAATGACGATGCTAATTTCCACGCCGATGCTGTGCTTGATCCTGGAGAGTTCCTCGGAGAAGACGTTGAGGTCGTCACGGGGTGCAGTGACTTTTATTAGCTCAATCTCCCGGTAGAGAGGCTGTCTTGGCTCGTCGAATTTGCTGTTTTCGTCGGCGGACGACGTAAAGCTGTTGTAGAATGTTTCAAAAAAGGCTTCCATTTTTGTTGTTGTTGTTGTTTTGTGAGTGGTTGGCTTTTCTTTCTATGAGGTATAGTACTGGCTCGATTGCCTGTCTCTTTTCCTTGGAACAATTTTTCTGGAATCGAATACAATGAAATGCAACGCGATCTCCTTCCACTGCGTTCTGTGATTGTCCGGGTCGCGAAGATAGGACTTTTGGAACGATTGCCGAAAACAATATGTGTTCTAAGACCTCTTGTGTAGAGATGGGAACGTAGTGTTCAAGTTATGTGAATTATTTTTTTCTTTGAACTTGGACGTGAATTCTGTTCACACATCACCATTACAAAACTTCAAACGACGAGCAATGTCTGTTGAACACGAATGACACTATCGAGTGATAAACGACGCTTGCGAACTCGTGCTCCTTAGAATTCATTCCTCATCCAATCTTGCGTGGAAGAAAAATTGGGGAATGCTTTTCCTTTCCTTCCCTTCGTACGTATCTACGGAAAGATACCAAAGCGACGAAGAATCTTCCGCAGTCTCTCCCGGACGCAAAGATGTCACTTATCCTTCGAGAGAGAGAGAGAGAACATGCTTCTTCAACGACATATAAATGGAACCCATGTCCCTCCGAAGGGGACACGTGAAGGCTAGCAAAGATGCCGCTTCCCACGACAAGAGGTCTTGGGAACGGATGGAGGGACCTGGCGTGTCTTGTCGGATTGTTTGCCGGCGTCCCCCCGGAACGATTCGGTGGCGCGGCAGTGTCGTTCCCCGTACGAGTCCGCCCGTCTTTCCCGGCTAGCTAGCCTACTAGGAGCGGGCGTTGGGTCGTTTTTTCGGGAAATTCCTGCCCTTCCAAAATTGTTTGCGTTTCGTGCGTTGGTGGGCCGAAAACATAGCCGGGAACGAAAGCGCCGGATTCACGCTGCCCGTAGTTCGCGCGGGGCGAATCGGCACCGTGCCGTGCTATGCCTTTCGCGCATCCACGAAGGGCAATACGGGCACGGGTATTGTCATTGGCAGTTAGGGTTCGTACGGTGCGTACCTACCTTGTAGTGTATTGTGGAGTACAGTACGGTACGTACTTCTCACGGCGCGGCACACTCGATATCGTACCGTACTGTACCGTACGATGAAGGATCGGTGCTCATCGTATTCTTATCATCTATTATGACAAGTGTATGTACCGTACATATGTATCGTATGCAACCCATGCCAGATGCGCCTCGTAGCCTGCTCCGTAGACCCGGTCGGTGCCTTTTTTTGTTCGCGGAAGAGAGTGCAGGTTCGAAAACATGCCAACGGTCCCGCGTGCCGTTCCGTACCAAGCGTCGTGGCGTGGGACGGGACGCATCTCTCTCTAAACGTACCGTACTACTGTATTGCTTGACTAGTTCTTTCCTTTCAGTAGGGCAAGTACGGCACTGTACTGAACGGTGGTTGCGCTCTAGCCTAGCCTAGGGTTTCCCATTATTGTACGTACCTCACACGTACCACCGTTCCGTTCAATCGGCGTTGCGTTCGTTGGTTGCCTCTTCATCCCGTGCTGTACAGTACGCACGCAATCCTCCACTACGTAGGGAACTACGGTACGTAGTACGGTGGCACCGACTTGAAACAGTGGAAAAAGAAGAAACAGGGAATACAAGAACAAGAATCGAAACACGGAATTACGGTAAGTATCGTATTTCGGCGAAAACGATCGAAAAAGCACCTACGATACGATACTCCCACTCCGGTTCCGCTTGTTGGTTCTTCGCATTGCCTAGATCCAACCGAGGTACAGTACAATTCTAAGTATCGAGATTCCTTCAATTGCTATCGAGCCAGCGAGCAAAGCATCGCACCGCCATTCATAGACTAGGCTAGACTCCAGCCCGACACAGCACGGGCAGCACGCATCGGATTCATTACAACAGTACCGGTACAGCATCGAGACGAGCACACGCAAAACCATCGATTCGGTTGTCACTCGACAAGAGCTCAGAATTCAAACAAAGCTTCGTCGAAGACAGCAGTGCCAGGCAGAACACCATAGAACAATATCCATTTGCTCTTTGCCATAGAAACGAGAGCTTTTCTTCCAGCAACTCTACACCACAGGGATCGGCTGACGAAACGGAATCGAATCGAATCGAATCGAATCGAATCGAACAACGAACGCAATGTCCTTTCAAGACGTCGGGAGGAAATCCTCCAACCGCAAGGTTGTGAACGCGAGGATGGGCGCAGCATCGTCTTCTGCCTACAACAACAGTAACAGCAACAGTAGCACCAGCAACAACAGCTCGTCCGTCTTTGGGTCCATGTCTGCCCTCTCGGCGTCTACCGCCACCTCCCAGATCTCCGATTCCCTCACCCAATACCACGTACGTACCGCACGAGGCAATGCCTGTGTTTCAAACCCTGTGGTCGCTGTTTCACGGCGTGCTGTAACAGTAACGGCACAATATTCTCTGTCGAGACCCGTTCGAAGAGAACGGAACGGAACGGAACGAAACGAAACGAAACGAAACGAAACGAAACGAAACATTGATGTGACCCAAGGTTGCGTTTGCTCTGTATCGTTTTTGTTTTGCGATCCAATGAAAAACGTTCAATCCTATGGAAAAACGTGCCACTCGATTCATCGTGTCGGACTCGGAAATCAAAATCGATTTTCAAAGCAGCGTTGAGCAGATTATGAATTCGAAAGTTGGCGAATCGAATCAATCCAGGGAGAACAGGCAAAGGGTTGTTGCAGGCTTTGTTTCTTCGTTCGTCTCTTCTCTTTTTTCCTAGAGCGTGTGTGCTCACCAAACAACTTTCTTTTCTGTCCTTGTGACTTTTTCTCTTGCTGGATTTGCTGGCTCGTTTTCCGTAACGATTGTGGTTTCGCTTTCTTGTTCCCGCTTTCGACACGACACACGACACGACACACGACACGACACACGACACGACACGACGCAACAGCGAAACGTGGGGATCCTGGAAAAGATTGCGCGGTCGTTGCTGTCTTGCCAGACGAACCAAACGTCTACCCTCCAGCGGGACGAGCTCGAGCTCCAGTACAAGGCACAGACGGATGTCCTGAGGCAGCTCGAATCGCGTCTGAAGGAACAGATCCTGGCGCAGCGCCAGCGGTTGTCCTCGCAGTCGCAGACCAGCTCGCAAAAGCAGGCCCTGGCCAAGCTGGAACGAGATTTCGAGCGCGTCCAGTCGTCGGTCGTGGCCCTCAGGGCCAGGGTGACAAAGCAGCAGAAGCAATACCAGCAGCGTGGATACAACGGGGGTGGTGCCGGAAGCAACGCGGCCCCCGGGTCGGAGTACTCCAACAACGCCGCCAAGACGGCCCTCGAGCAGCAGCAGCTCCTGGTCCAGCAGGACCGCCTCCAGGAAGAAATCATGCGGGAGAGGGAGGAGGAAATCCGAAAGATCAACAAGGGGATGCACCAGGTCAACCAGATCTACAAGGACCTGGCGCACATTGTCGGAGAACAGCAAGAGCACGTGGACCAGATCGAGGACAAGATGGAGGAGTCGAAGACGGCCGCGCAGTCCGGTCTGGACCAGATCCACAAGGCAAACGAGAGCTACGGAACGAACGCAAACTGCAGCATTATGTAAGCGATGCAAGGGCATTGCAAAGCCCCGGCGCGGTCCGGAGTTTGAGGGTCTGTGCTCGGGAAGGAAGCATCGGTGGCATTGCACCAATCCCCCTGCGCTGCAACGGAACGGAACGGAATGGAACCGCACGCGGCACGCACAAAGCGATGGGGCGATGCAATGCGATGCCACAAACCACGCAGTCGCGCATGCGCATGTACGTGTGTGTACGAGTCTCTTCCGGAACCGTGGCATGGCATCGTCGCGTCGCGTCGATTTTCGATCGGGTGGGCAGAATCGAATCGAATCGAATCGAATCGAACACACGCTGTCGCTGCGGGCATTGTTCTCTCTGCTTGCGGTCCGAATGGATCTCGACTCCCTTGCTGCCGCCAGAGCAAACGATTGCAAAGAACCAACGAATCAAATCGAATCGAAGACAGAAACCGATTGATTTCATTGGCATGTTTTTTACTCTGAACAAATCGATCGATGCAAAGAGGTGCACATGCATCGTCGATGGACCGCAAGCGAAAAAGCAAAATTATTTCGAATCGATTGGATCTGATCTGGTTTTGGCAGTGGGTTGGTTTTGAGTTGGGTTGGGTTGGGCTGGGCTGGGGTGGGTCGGGTTGACTGTGGTGCTGTGCGATGCGATGCAACGGCGTCAAGGCAGGAGCGTCGGTCGATCCATCCATCCATCCAGCCAACACGATGCCCACCTACCCTAACCGTGTAATACTAGTACTATTTTTGAAGCATTATTGTGAATTTAGCTATTCCATTGGATTCCATTGGAACGTGGTTGTCGAACCGTTGCACCAAGATGCAACTTATATTTCTTTCGCTGCGAGCAGTGACGTTGCGATTGGGTAGCAAAATGATACCGATTGCGTCCGTGCTGCCGATAGGGACGGGTATTTTTCTTTCGCTGCGAGCCATGCAATTGCGCTCGCTTCGCTTTCGAGGCCCCATTTCTTGTCCTTTCGTCCGTCCATGGCCTCCATCCGGACTACCCGATACGCAGGGGCAGGAAACGAAACGAAACGAACCGAACCGAAACGAACCGAAACGAACCGGCGGATGGATTGGACCGTTGCGCTATTTGTTTGGCACGATCGCGGGCGGTTGCTCCCGGCTGCCGTACCATGCCGTGCCACAATCCAATCGTCCACGGAGACAACGCGAATGGACGATTCTCTGGAACAGGTGTTGTGCGTGCGTGCGTGCGTGCTGCGAAACGAAACTAAAATCACTGGTGCTGCTGCGAAGCGAAGCGAAACGAAACTAAAATCACTGGTGCTACTACTACTGTATTCGTTATAAAAAATATATTGCGGGTTCTCAACGGCACGGGCCGTCGTTCTCCATCCACACCGCGTCCTTCTCTTGGTATGGAACGGAACGGAACGGTATGGTATGGAACGAAATGGCCCGTCGTTCGTTCGTTCGTTCGTTCGTTCTCCGGTTGGCTAGGACCGGACAAACTCCACGGCCTCCCAGTGCCTCTCGTCGAGGGCGGCCGGCACCGGTGGCGCTTGTTCCTCGTCGATCATGCTGTTGTGGTCGCCTTCGCTGTCGCTGTCGCCCTTGCTTTCGCCATAGCCCTCGGCGCACAGCTCGATGCCCTCCTCGGTCGCCTCTCCTTGTTGTTCGGGGATCGGTTTCCTTTTGTGGCGCTCCCCGGTCCTCCCCCAGAGGGGCAGGCCGGCCCGGCAGGAAGACCCGTCGTGGACGCAGTGCGTCTCGACGGAGGCCACCCCCCGGAGGGTCTGGTTCTTGTGGTGGTGGTGGTAGGCCTCGCTGGACCCGCAGGCCAGCAGGGCCCGGAGGCGCTGCAGGAAGGTGGCGGGAAGCTCCTTTTTCGAGGGAGAAACGTGGTGGTTTTCCCCGGCCCGGACCATTCGGGTCCGGAGCCGGCCCAGGGTGTTGGCCCCGCCCTGCGGGGGGTGTTGTTGGTGTTGGTGTTGTTGGCCCAGGCTGTGGGCGCAAAAGCTCGAGTCGGCGGAGGTCGTTTCGCCGGCGTCGTCGGTGCCTTCGTGGTGGAAGGCCTTGCTTCCCAAAGGCAAGACCTCGTCCCCGGTGTCGGTGTCGGTGTCGCTGCCGTGGCGGTGGTAGATCTTGCAGGCCGCCGCCAGAGTTGCAGTTGCAGTGGCAGTGGCATTCGCAGTGGCATTCGCAGTTGCATTGACAGTTGCAGTTGCGGTTGCATCCACACCCGCACCAAAGCTCTCGCTTCCGCGTTCGCCGCCCTCTTGCGCGGGCCCCCTGCCCGCCATTGCCGACAGGCCGAGGAGCAGGTAGGCCAGCGCCGATCCCAGGGCGAACCAGGCACCGGAAGCCGGGCGGCAGGAACCGGTGGGGGAGAGGCAGGACGACCAGGGCGTGGTGGAATCGCCATCGCCATCGCCATCGCCGTCATAGCCTCCGCCCTCCATCAGGGGGGCGAGGCCGAGAAAGAGGCCCCCGAGGAGCTGGAGGACGCAGGCACCCAGGAAGAGCTGCAGCGAGAGGAGGTCCCGGGGCCTTTTGGTGGTGGTGGTTCCTTTTTCCGGGAGAAAGCACCCGCAGAACCACTGTAGGGCCAGCTTGGCAAAGGCCAGGGAGGCCAGCACCGGTGCCAGGACCGAGGAGGTCCGGGCCGCCACCATCCAGGCCGCTCCGGGGGGGGAGGATTTGGTGTTGGTTTTGTTGCCATTGCTTTTGCTGTCGTTGCTGTTGTTGCTGTTGTTATTATTGCTGTTGCTGTTGTCGTTGCTGTCGTGGTGGCCGTCCGGGCCCAACAGCGATCCGTAGCCGAAGGGTCCCCCTTCGTACGGGAGGCAGACGGCCCCCCCCTGCCAGCCCCCGCCTCCTCCTCCCGCGGCGACCGAATAGGAAAAGAACCCGATGCCCACGAAAGGTTTTTCGACCGAGGCCTCGATGCTCCCGTAGGTACCCGTGTTTCCACCGAGGCTTCCGCCCCGGCTTGTTGTTGTTGTTGTTGCTCCACCGGCGCCTCCCCCCAGGGACAAAAAGAGGCACGAATCCAGGGCCATGATGGACGAGGCAATGGCGGTCCCGGCCAGGACGTGGCGGCAAAAGTGGGGGACCGAGTCCACGACCGCTTGCCTCTGGCGGAGCCGCTTTCGGTTGGCGCTGGCGCTGGCGTTGGCACTGGCGCTGGCGTTGGTGTGGGTCCGCGTCCGTGTCCGTGTGTGCTGCTGTTGCGTCCTCCCGGCCGGCCCGGAAGGCTTTCTTCCGAAGCGGTTCCCGCTGTGGAGAATGCTTCGGGTCCGGCTGGGAGCGGCAACAGCAACAGCAACAGCAACAGCAGCATCTCGCGCCGCATCGTTGGGTTGTTGTTTCTGTTGTTGTTGTGGTTGTGGTTCCGCTTTCGAATCGGTCGGCTGCCGGTCCTCCCACTTCGGCTGGTTGCCTTCCTCCTCGTCCGACGAGACCGGGACCACAATGGTTCCGTCGGCCCGCATCGCTTCGAGGTTAGGTTCGTTTCGTTTCGCTTCGCTTCGTTTCGTTTCGTTTCGTTTCGTTTCGTTTCGTTTCGTTTCGTTTCGTTTCGTTTCGTTTCGTTTCGGAGCCTTCTTCACGCTCTCTCTCTCGGGTCGGGTTCCCACTCGCGTCCGGCCCCGCTGTTGTGGTGTTTTGGTTCTTGCCCCTGCCCAAGCGTGCGCGGACTCGGGGTTTCTTGTGTTGTGTTGTGGTGTGGTGTGCTGGGGTGTGCTACCCTACAACGAGGTTGTTCTGTGTTGTTGTGGGTGGTGGTGGTGATATTTGTTTCGTGTTGGCAGGGCTGCTTCGGTCGGCGTTTTTGGGGTCGGAGTGGATTGCCTCCGAGGCGGGGTTTCTGTTTCTGTTTCTATATCTGTTTCTGTTTCGTGGTTCTTGCAAAGGATTGTTGTGTTCGGGATTGAGGATTGTTCCGGGCACGGTTAGTTAGCGGTCGGCCCCACCCGCGGTGCTAGTACGGGTACACGGCGTGGGCAGAGAGGGAGCCCATCGCCCCCGGATTCCTTCCGTCCCATCGGCGATGGACGATCGGCGAGGGGGGGTTCGCCGAACACACATAGGTGCCTTCCTGCCCGTAGGCCGCAACACTCCGAAGGTCGCCTTCGGTACGGGACCCGATCGGTTCCCAGGGGCACGGAGTATCGCCCGGAAATCGTGCGCGATCCGCGCGGCGTGTCGGCGGTCGCCGGCGGTTGCGTGGGTCGTCCCAAAGGTATGTTCTTACCTAATTAGGTACGTACGTACCGGCACGTATGTTCCTGTCCTCACAGTTATGTTGTACGAAGTACAACGTACTGAGTACTGAGTTCGTACAATACAGTGCAACGACCAAAATCAACAACAACACGAAATCTGGAAAGACGGTTCTTCTCTTGGTTGAAGACAAAAGGGGGGGGGGAACTACGGTACAAAAAGAAAACACGAGGCACGAAGCGAAGCGAAACACGATCGATGCTTTGCTTGGCTACGGTACGTAATAATACCGTACATATCGTACATACAGAGCGTACCGCAGGGTTTTGGTACTACCAGGTACAATACACAATACGGTACGAACGAAGAACGAAAAAATGAAAAAATAATATTCCCCCACGCGTTCCGCGGACCGATTGGATTCCGTTTTTGTTTCTTGCGACCATCGAGAATCTTTCCCGGGCGAAGCCAAAAGCAAAGCCAAAAGCAAAGCAAAGCATACAGTAGCAAAGCAAAGCAACAAACAATCACAAAAGAGAACGAGAAACCGTAACAGTAACTGTTACCCTTCCGACCGAAACGATCGGACACAGACGAGGACGAGGACAAGGACAAAGCCACAATTCTAGCGGCTCTTGTTTCTTTTACACAACTAGCTACCAACACCGTGTCTATATCATCTCCAACCACCAGAACAAATCGGCAGCGTAGCGAATAACAATAGATACCGATTGATCGAATCGTCGCTGGCCTTGTGCTTCCCGTCTGTTGCCATTCGTTGAAGCGGTGCATTGTGTTGTGTTGCAGGCCATCGAAGCCCAAAAGACAAACATCCCCCTGTTCCGTCCTTTCCGATTCGATCCCGCTCGATCCCAGCCCAGCCAAGCCCAGCCAAGCCAAGCGCCGCCATGAGCCCTCCCGGAGATGGGTCCAACGAGAAGGCAGCCGCAAGCGAGAAGGCAACCGCAACCGCAAACGAAGCCACCACGTCGGGGAGCCTCCGGGACACGGGAGTCTTCGTCGGCGGGCCCGGGAGCCTCCTCCCGGCCGCCCTCGAGTCCTCCCTCTCGTGGGCCCTGGCGGTGGGATGCCTGGGCGTCGCCCTCTGGCACTCGCTGGCGGACCGGAAGGGGACGCCTATGCATCTGCATCTGCATATGCATATGCATCTGCATCTGCACGCGCACACGCACCGCGGCCTCTTTTCGTGGTTCCGGTCCCGGATCCGCTCGCTCCGGCGCAGCAGCGGCGCGAGGGGCATCGTTCGCGGCGGCGGAAGCAGCGGCGCGAGCGGAAGAAGCCAGAGCCCCCCCCCGCTCCTGCCCGCACACGGAGACGACGGAAGCGAACCGGAAGAAGACCAAAGCCGAGACCAAGACCAAGACCAAGACGAAAACGAAAACGAAGACGAAGACGAACTCCAACCAAAAGAACCCCTTCCGCGACAGCCAAAGGAGGAAGAACCACCCACGGCGGGGGACCGCGGCTGCCCCTTTTCCCGGTCGCATCCGCATCCGCAACCCGCAGAACAACCAAAACCAAAACCACAACCACAAAACCGAAAACACCAACCACAAACACAAGCACAAGCACAACCACCGGAGCCGCGCCTGATTCCTCTCACCACCCACAGCCGGAGGGAATGGTCGACCGTTTCGGAATCCTACGAAGGCTTTCGAGACCGCTACCTCCAGCTGGTTCGGATCCTACGGCAGCAGCAGCAGCAGCAGCAGCAACAGCAACAGCAACAGCAACAGCAGCAGCAACAGCAACAGCAACAGCAACAGCAACAGCAACAGCAACAGCAACAGCAGCAGCACCGGCAGGGAAGCAGCACCCATGGAAGGGAGGCTCCCCCGGAGGAACGGGAAACCGGAGCGGACTCCTCCCACCTCGTCGGCCTGGTCCGGAACCACGACGCCGCCAAGCGGCTGGCCTCCCTGCTGCTGGCCGACGACCCCATCGACCGCCTCCCGTGCCAAGGCAACGGCCAAGGCAACGGCCAAGGCAACGGCCAAAGCCATGGCCAAGGCAACGGCCAAGGCAACGGCCAAAGCCACCACCGCTTGGTTTCCAAAAACGCGCAAAAGAAGGAGTGGTGTTTCCGCCTCTGCGCCGAGGACGCGGGGGCAGGGGACCTCCTGCGGACCCTAAAGGGGGCCTGGGAAAGGCTTCTGGAGCTCCCCCCGGAAGACCACGAGGCAGGAGACGGCGGCCAGGACAACGGCAGCGGCGAGAGCAACAAACCTCCGACGCTCTCCGTTGTCGTTCCTGCCTTTCGCGAGGACGGAGCGTTGCTGGCCTCCAAGCTCGGGGCCTCTCTGCGGAAGACCACCCTTTGGTCCTCCACCGGCAACGGCAATGGCAATGGCAATGGCAATGGCAATGGCAATGGCAATGGCAATGGCAATGGCAACAACAGCAGCATCAATGGCAATGCCAACGGCAATGCCAGTAACCATGCGCACCCGCGGAACGGAACGGTCCGAAGCATCGAGGTGGTCGTCGTCCGTGTTGCGGAAGAAGGGGCGGACCACTCTTCCGACACGAAAGCCCACGAGGCCTTCGAAACCGCCCTGCGGGAGGGGCTCGCCGGCCACTGCCACAGCAACAATAACAACAGCGGCAGCAGGGAACGCCGTGTCGTGCTCCGGGTCCTCCGGTACACCGGCGGCGGGGGCCGGGGGCCCTGCCTCAACTACGGAGCCCGCCACGCCTCCGGAACCGTTCTGGTCTTTCTGCACGCCGACACGAGGCTCGCCACGGAGGGATGGGACGCCGCGGTGGCAAGGACCCTGCTGCCGGCGAGGCGATCCGAGAGACCCGGGCAGGACCAACAACAGCAGCAGAAGCAGCAGCAGCAGCAACAACAACAACAACAACCGCCACGGGAAACCGCAAGGGCGATTTGCTGCGCCTTTTCCTTTGCCATCGACACCTCGCCGGAGGCCCTGCGCGTGGCAACGCCCGGCGGTGGCATCAAAACCGAGCGGGACAGCGGCAGCGGAAACGGTTCTTTGCGTTTGCAATCGCAATCGCACTCGCACTCGCAATCGCATTCGTACTACTACCCACCGGGACTCAGGGCCATCGAGGTGACCGCCAACCTCCGCACACGGTGGTTCTCTCTCCCCTACGGAGACCAGTGCCTCTGCCTCACGGCCCGTGTCTTTGAGCACGTGGGAGGATTCCCGGACCAGTGCCTGATGGAGGACTACGAGCTGGTCCGGTACCTGCGGACGCGGTGCACCGAGAGCCACCGCCGGTCGTTTGCGGCGACGCAAAAAGGAGGGGGGGGACCCTTCGAAGCCACCGAACGCATCGCCGTGCTCTCCGGGCATTCCGCCGTCTGCAGCCCGCGGCGGTGGCAGAAGCACGGCGTCCTCTTTGTCACCTACACCAACTCGCGCTGCGTGGGCCGGTACAACGACGGATCGGTCTCGCCCGGGGAGCTCTTTTGCGAGTACTACGGGACGGAACGCCCCCCGGCCCGTTCCGGTGGGGAGGAGAGCCCCTGGGAAAAGGGGATACCCCCGCCCACCGGCTTCGCCTAGCCGAAACGGAGGGAGGAGGAACCGGGGGGTGTTGCCCGGTTTCCCGTCCGTTCGACCGTGCTGCCTGCGCACGCTCGGAACGCCGGGATCGGGAGCGGGGGCATCGCCGTCGCGTGCTCGGTCGGATCTGCCACGCACACTCCGGTAGAGTGCATTGCCTGGATTTCCAAGCAACGATGCATGCATGCGGTGTTGTATTGTCGGCATTGCCGCAAAGCACGGACCGAAACGCACACTGCCCGCTGGCGACAATCCACCACCCTCGAAGGCGCAAAGGAGATTGATGGTACCAGTCAGTCCCTGCAGTGTAGAGAGTCCGTGTTCGAAACTGCTTGCTAAAAAAAACCTCAATGGGAAAGTTCGCTGTTCTTGGAATTTCCGGCAATGATTTTGTAATTTATCGAATGCGCGTGTACGTCGACATTCGAGACTCCTAAATAAAAAAATGATGCGTCTTTTGTATCATTTGCGGCAATGGTTTCATAATTTACTGCATCGGTATATATGCCAACGTTCGAGACTACTTCTACTAATTAGTAGTACAAAATAATATCTCACTTGGAATTGGTCGTTCTTATCGTTTCTGGCAATGATTTTATAATTTATTGTATGGGCGTGTAGTGTATGATGATGGTATGATAACAACTTCTTCCATGGGATTTTTGGGGAAGAGAGTGAAAATTGTGCGTTGGAGACAGCAGCTGCATTGATGTTTTTTTACAGTAGATCTAGTTCGCGCTTGTCTCTAATTGTTTTGTGTGTATGTGTGTGTCCTAATTGGTGCGATGGTCACGATGACGAACGAGAGAGCGAGATACTGCCGGGTGATGCCGGTTTACAGCAATCTGGTGTTGGGATCCGTGGGATCTTGTGAAACTCTGAACGCCTTGTCGTTGCGCCTCTTTCGCTGTGCCGCTTGCTCCGGGGAGAGACCGCCGCCACGACGACGTTGTTGCTCCCGTTGTTGTTGCAGGCCGTTGCTGCTGATCTTGAGGCGAACATTTTTGCTACCGTAGATGCCCCATTGGTTGTCTGGCTCTTCCATGATTCTGGGTTTCTCCCCCGTCCGTTGTTCCAATTCGAAAGAAAGAATGTTGAGAAGTTCGTCCCATTCCCGAGCAGCCTTAGGTGGGGCGCTTCGAAGGTCCATTTCCACCTGGCATCCCTTGTGTTGCAAATAGGTGACCACGACGTTTCTCAAAAAGGCCACGTTCGCCGGTTTGAGCCACGAGAAAAGGGGAGAATACTTGACAATCAACAAGCTTTCCAGTTCCTTATCAAAGTGCGGTTGGGGTCCAGCCTTCAAAGTCTCCTTGAGAAAGTGCTCAATCTTTTTGTCGACCATTGGGTTTGGAGGAGGTGGTTCCGAAAGACCAGCTCGGCGTTCATTCGCGCCTMCTGCTCTTCGTTGTTGTTGTTGCTGTTGGCCCATTTGTCCCTGATTGGCAGGGACCCGACGCCTTTCTCGCTGCTGCGCCTGGGGCGATCCGCGTCGGTCCACGGCTCCACCCATACCTCCTCCGCCTCCTTCGAAGATACTGTTGTTTGGCAGTTGCTCATCGCCCTTAAAGGATCGCATATTGCTCAAACCCTTCCGCACAGACGAGTCATTCGAGATGTCATACGCCAACTCATCTTGCTCGCTTCCAAAGGGTCCTCCACGACGGGGATCGTATCTTCCAGCAGGGCTTCCAGGTCTACGGGGTGGAGGTCCCATGGCCTCAGGTGGCGCTACAGGATCGCGCCTCATCATTCGCTCGTGTTGCATTCGACGTTCCTCTTCGGGATCCATTCTCATGTTTCGGTCGGTTTCTTCGTCGTCAAAGTTTTCGTCGTTCAAGTTTCGGCGCGGACCTGCACCCACATTTCGGCTGTAGAGTTCTTCTTCACTGGCTTTGCCCAATCGATCACGAAGCATGCTTCGTCGTGGAGCTTCATCTTCAACTTCTTGCTTCTCGTCCACCTCATCGAATCTAGGCTGTCTCATGCCATCAAATTCGTTCCGAGAACCTTCATTGAATCGCGATTTTGGTGAACCTTGTCGATCTTGCTGTTGTCGGTACTCATGCATCTGTTGGTCTAGCGGTGAAGCAAAGGGGGGAGGAGGTGGAGCTCCATCTCTTCCTCTTTGAGGCGAATGAGGATCTTCGTGGCTACCACGGCCACCCTTCATGTGCAACTCTTCCTGTCGCTGCATATCGCGCAATTGTTCCAACAATTCTTCCTTGCGTGCTTGCGCTTCATTCAAGCGTTGTTGAAGCTGGCGTTCGGTTTCGTCCATTGGACGTTGCGGATTGTTCTGCTGGTTCATGTAATCAGGACTGCTGGTATCCATCGAGCCGGTGCCATTGTTTCTAGCTCCAGATGATTGTTGGTAGTCTCGCAAGGCGTTCTCGAGTTTTTGGCTTTGCTCGTCTTCAAAGGCTGCCATTCGTTCAATCTGAGATCGCTCAAAGTTTGACATTCGTTCGTTCTGTCTGCGCTCTAGCTCAAAGTTGTTTACACCGGGGCTTCCGGCAGGACCATTGTTGCCTCCCGAAGCCGCATGTCGCTCCAGGGCATCTATGCGCTGCGCTTGGGCTTCACCCGCTTGAACCAAATTTTCTTCCATGTTTTGAGCTCGAATGGAAGTTGTTTTTTCTAACGAGAGGAGTTTCTCTGCTTGCTCGGAGCGAGCCTGCTCCAAACTGGCAAACTTGTTCGTTTGATCTTGTTGTTTTTGTTGGAGGCCTCGCTGCTCATCAAGGACCCTATCCATGGTCGATCTCATGCCACGGATATCTCCATTGATACGGTTCATGAAGGTTTCTTGTGTCTTCTTGTTTTCCTCCTTGAACGAATTCAGCATTGCCTGAGTTCGGTCGATGTTTTCTTGGGTGGTTCTGTCGATTCTTTCATCCACTCTATCCAAACGCTCAGAAAATTCCTGTTGCTGGGTTAAGACCTGATCGAGACGGCCAACCAATTCTTCCGAGGGAAGTCCAATGTCCAACTTTTGGTTAGGTGTTCCGACCCGTGCCAATGGAGCTGAAAGAGGTGGGGCAATATTAGGACCTTGCTGCTGAAAAGACGTCGTCGTAGATGTTGTGGTTGTTGAAGCAGACGTCGATCTTTGCGGTTGGGTCCCCATTCCGGGCATAGGCGGTTGAAAATCGGGGCGACCGTTGGACGCATTTGCGGAGCCCGGAAGGTTTGCGGACCGAACGCTCCCGTTCTCTAGCGATGATGGAGACATGTAKGGGGGAAGCGGTGCGCTTGGGTCTGCTGCAGCGGCGATACTAGAACTTAGGTTGCCGCCGGTACTGCCAGGAGAAGCAGGCGATCCTGGAAAGGAAGGAGACGAGTTGCTGTTGTCATTATTGCTGTTTCGATTATTCATGTATGATTCAAACGAATTGGATTGGGGAGCTGATGGTGGCGGCGAGGAGGGATTTCCTCCGGGCGGAAAGCTGGTTCCCGAAGAATTCGTCGTGGATGGTGCACCGAAATTGTTGTTCGTCGTGGTTGGAGCTCCAAAATTGTTGTTCGTCGTGGATGGCGCTCCAAAATTGTTGTTGCTTGTGGATTGGGGAGGAGAGTAGCTGTTGGCATTTGGAACAGCCGGTGGTGGTGTCGAAGGCGCGCCAAAGTTGCTGGTAGAGGAAGGCGCTCCAAAGTTGGCGCTGCTGCTTCCCTGGGTTGGTGTGGACGGTGGCGTTCCAAAGTTGTTGTTGGTGTTGTTGTTTAGGGTGCTGTGGCTCCCGTTGGATCCTCCTGAAGCTGCATAATTAGCAAACGAGTTGTTCGAGGCCGGTGATGTTGGCGTAGACGGCGGAGCTCCAAAGTTGTTGTTGTTGTTATTAGCAGTCGGCGTTGATGTGGATGGCGCGCCAAAATTATTATTAGACGATTGTCTGGGGGCATAACCATCGGAAGGAGATGAAGGATTGCTCTTGTTGTTGCGTCCTTGCATGTATGCCTCAAAGGAATTAGCAGTCTTATCCCTTGCATAACTATTGTCATGAATGTGACTATTGTTGGCGGCGATTTCCTTGTCGACTTTTCCGGGAGGCCCGTAGGAATAGTTGGTCTCATCATTGTTTTCCGGTTTTCCGTACGAACCGAATGGATGACCCGAATACGACGAATTTGGTGAGCCGGGCGCGGTCATCGGTCGTTCGATAGTGCTCATATGGAGTGAAGAGGGGGGCATTGTCGTGATGGACAAGCCAGAGTGCCTGAATCTCTGCAGTGTAAAGGCTTCGGCCGTGTTTGATGTTTCTGCCATCCAAAGCGCCAAAACGGCACCTGATAATACGAGTCTCATTGTTTTTAAAATTCGTATCAAATAAGTTTCTGAAATTCAATGCTTTCTTCCACAGTTTAATTCTTTAAACCCGGCAGCGTCTTCAATAGAAAAACTAGAACGGGTTTGATTGATTGCTGATATCTACCGATCTGTCTTTGGTGAACAGAAAGACACAGACTTGAGGTATTGTATTATTTTTATGATTCAAACGATCAAGAGATTTTTTTCCCGCCCCAAGCATCCTTCAATAACATGTTCTCTAAGGAATTCCCTTGATGTCATCATGAGCATCAGAATGACGTGAAATTCAATTTTTAGCCAGAACGAACGGATATGTGCAACTCGGAATTTTCATTGGCCGCGTCATATCTTTTTGCGATCTGAAATCGCTTGAATTGAAACGGTGGTTCGCCGTCGCCTGCCAAGCGAGCTGGGCGGTGCAAAAACCAAACGAGGATCTGCGTAAATAGAGGAATCTGAGATAAATCGTGACTCGCTGGCTCGAGCATTCCCGTTTGGATCGACCAGCGCCCTGACGTGTACGGTTCAAAAAAGAGAGTGACGCACTTCTGGGCCAATCGCTGAATTGCAAGCCTTACACATACTACATGCAAAAGTCCTCTTTGACGACGTACTCTTACTATTATATCTGCGTACCTGTTAGTCCAGTATGAGGACACGTATCTTAGTAAAACGATAATTCAAATTCCACGGGAGGATCAACGCATCTCGCCAAAGATGTGCTTTTTTTAAAAAAAGGGCTACGACGATTGAAAACACGCGTGATTCCATGGTTCTTTCCTTGTCTTGTCATGTGTCCACGTAACACCAGTACAAGTAGTTTGTACCCAGCCGATGTAGCCAGCCAATAATTACGAGAGGGTTAGCAGTATAACAGCATTGCCTCGACAGACATGCCGTTTGAAATCAAACGTTCGCGCTGCAACGACTTCCTCACTTCACTACTGCAGTGCCAACTTCAAGTCAGCAAACTTGCAAGCTGGTTCACAAGTAGACAAGAGATCGACAGACACTTTCCATAGCTCCGTTATCGAAGTAGAGGAGATCCCAATCGGTAGCAGTATACCACCGATACGTCAAATGAGTCGGTTAACAGCAATAACAATTCTGGGTCTCGCCTCCACGGCTCCTTCGGGAGTCGAATCGTTCTCTAGTCTAGCGACAAGAAAGGCTTCTCCTGCCTTGTATAAATCGTCACTAGGAATGTTGAACGGCGAGAGGATATCGATCTCTCCAAGGGGTGATGGCGGAAACAACGGCAATCAATCCTTCCAAAGCAGCAGCCGCTTGCAAATGGGATCAGACTTTTCGTCGCATCCTTACTCGCACTATTACGGAACATCTGGTAGTACCGCAAAGCAGAACTTTGAGCAAAACGACCAAATCAACGATATTTACGGATACGGTGCTGGAGCTGGACCAAGAGATCCCTCTGCCATAGAAGATGATCCACTCGGGGACATGGACTACGATATGTACGACGACTACTATGATGGTGTCGATGGACGCGATAGACGAATGAGGGATAGAGGGAGCCGTAGAATGGACGATATGCGGGGCCGGGGAATGCGGGACGGACCACGCGATCGAGGGAGCCGCCGACTAGATGATTTGCGTGAGGGACCACGTGGCGGCCCTCGTCGCCGAGGTGCGCCCAATTTCAGCAAGCGATTTGTCGAGGAGGAACGCATGATGGAAGAAGATCGTCGTCTGCGCGATCTCGAGTTTCGCCGCAGAAACAATGATCTCGCGGAGCGTGTCGAGGAACGTCATGTATTGGATCGAATGGACGAGTTGATTATGGAACACGACCGCCTGGCCCGCCGATTGGATGCCATGGAAGCAAAATCGGAGGAACTCAACCGAGAATCCAACGAGCGCGCCGATGAGATGTTGCGTGTAGTTCATGAAGAACAGCAAGAAGCAACGAAGCGCATGATGGAGAGCGTTCTTGGGGAACTACAGATCGTGCAACGTACACTACTGGCAGTCCAGAACGAACAGCGCCGTGTCGGATTCGATCCCGATGTCGATGGTGCGCCTCCTTCACCTATTGGAGGACCAGACATGGGTATTCCACCGCCGCCGAAAGGAAATGGACCGAATGATGGTGGTCCAAGAGGCCGTGGCCCTATGGATGGAGGTCCCATAGGAGGTGGAAGTGGCGGAGTAGAGACTCCTCCACCTTCTACTCCACCTCCCAATCCGACGGTAGGGGCTGAAGTCCCTCCTCCACCTCCTCCGACTGCGGAAACTCCACCGCCTCCTACGATGGAAGCACCGCCACCGCCACCACCACCTCAATCTCCTCAAACTGGTCAGAATTACGGTGATGCTAAACAATCAGGCACTGGTCCAATTTCACCACCTCCGCCGCCTTCTCAAACATCAGTAGGCAATCCTCCTTCTGGCGCTTCTTACAGCAATACTGGAGTCCCTCCACCACCCCCTCAGCAAGGTCCTGGCTCTCCACCACCGCAGGGATATTCGCAGCAGGCTCCTCCCCCCCCGCAATATCAACAACCACCACCGCCGGGATACCAACAGCAGCCACCTCCAAATTTCGACTTTGACAACGAAGATGATATTCGTGAACGTCCCCCACCCGCGAAAGCCATCATCAACGGTGGTGTTAACGGAAATACAGGCGGAGGAACCTTTAAGACCGGACCACCGAAGATGGTCGACCCCGATGCCTATGGAAATGCCCTAGGGACTGACGAACCCACAAACAGTTTTCAACAACGAAAAATGGGGCTTCGAGAGAAGCCACAACCCCCTGAACGATCGACTGAACCTCGCAAACAAACACTGAGAGATCGCATCTTCCAGGAAAAGGGACGCGACGAAAATCAGCAACACTATGGAGAACAACCACGACAGAACCAGCAGCCACCACCGCCCCCTCCTCAACAGCAACAGCGAGGAGGAATTCCACCTCAGGGGCAACCACCACAGGCTCAGAGAGGAGGTTACGGCGGCCCACCACCGCCTCCGCAGCAGCAGCAGCAGCAGCCTGGACAAACTCCTTTCCCTCAAACGATGCAGCCGCCACCACAGCAAACTCCACCACCGCCACCACCACAACAGCAAGCTCCTCCTCCACCTCCACCACCATCGTACTACGATAATCAGGATGCGGGAAGTGGTTACCCTCAAGGTGGTGTAAACACCTTTGAGCCTGGTGGTCAACGGGCGAGTAACAATCGTCGCCCGCCGCCCTCAAAATCGAATTCTTTTGGAAATTTTGGTGGACAGGGATCAGGACGCCCGCGTGGAAAGGCCTCTGGCTTTGGAGGAGGACAAAGTGGTAGGGGAGGAGGCCGAGGGCCTAAAAACTTTGGAGAGGAAACCGGTAGTATCACATTCACAGATTCACCTGATGGTGGGCGATGCTTTTTGACATAAACAAGAACCAATTGAATTTTAATCTTTCATGCGTTCCAATGTAAGCGAAGTAGGCAAATGTATCCTCTACTCTGCCGAGCCGCTTGAAACCAGTATCGGAGTCGCTTATATAATAAATTGACTATCGAATGGGTGGGATGTTGAGGATCTATTGGTTTGTCAGTGAGTGAGAAGTATGTAGAAATGTATTTGAAGAGAAGGAACGAATGAATGAACAAATCGACGGAAATTCGTCGTCAAATTAAACCTTCTTATGTTTTGTAAGGAGAAGGATTCCGCTTCGTTTCTCCCAGTGTCTGTGAAGAAAAAGGAAATGATGAAGAACGGAACGCGCACATCGTTTTTTCTTGTTACGATGGAAGCCAGCACGAGCAGATATGGAGATTGAAGATTTTAGAACAGGACATGAAATTGCTAAATTGCTAGATACAACATCATACATAGTGCAACAAGAAAATTAAAACACGAGAAACTACTCCTTCCATTCTATCTGTCTTCTTTGTTTCATTTTCGTTGTTCGTCCTGAAGTTGTCTTTGCCCCTAAATTTATATGCAAATCATCGAATAGCACATTGTGACTCAAGAACTGTAACTACTCCGCACTAAAGGAGGGTTGATGACAGTTGATCCGGAAACATCACATCAGCAACTAACAGTAGCCCAACTCCATGTGTAATCTTTGATAATAGGTTAATTCCAAGCTTTTGCTTCCAGGGCTGTAGAGTTTCCCATTCCTCCAAGACAGGGTCACGGCAGACGCAGGGAATAAATCAAACACAGTGCGCCAAAGAAAGAAAAGGCAGAAAAAAGATAGGAAACACATCACGTCAAATCATGTGCAACCATCAGGAATATCCTTGAATGAAAGCTAGACGGTAGCGTTAGTTCCTTTTTCGCACCTCTACTTTTTGTCGTAACTTTTGACATGCTCATCCAATGATGCTCGACGAACTCCTACGGATAAAAGAAGTATAAAATTTTACCTTAAAAAGGTAACGTTAATTTAGATACCTGCGACCCTTACTAATATTAATGTCAACACATACTGTGCATGGCATTACCGTAATTGCAAATCAACAAATGTAAAAGAGGCAGTAATCTAATTCTTCGATTGAATTCTGTTATGAGAACTTTGTTGTCTTGCAGGGTGTAACAAATATTGTTTTTTTTTTTAGTCAGACCTGTTGCTTTGTTTCCTTTCCCGAGACGTAGGTGAAGTGACCCATTTTTTCGCCCTTTACTTTCGGCTAACGGTATGTTTTTCGTATTGTGAGTTACTTTACGCATTGTAAATTAATTTCCTGTACTGTATTAAAAAGTTAAAAAAGGTTGGGACGCTCATCATTTTTCTGTGCAATAATTTGGTATTAGCAGGTCGATCAAGTCGTGAAGAATGAAGATTGATAAAATGAGAATGAGAGTGTGATCTGTGATTAACCATCTGCTTAGCCATTAATTTTTGCGATTGGTAGTCTTCCGGAATTTTTAACCCAATCAAAATATTCCATTTGTGGATGAGAATGGATTTCTCTTTCTGCATTAAATATTATCATAGCAGACCGAGACAGATTCCAAATTGTGTCAGTATATATACATTCATACAAGAATGTAAATATAAAATCTAAACAGAAGGCTAGAACCGAAAGGGCATCACGAAATTTCGTTTGAAAATCTTTTTTCTTTGACACGAAAATCTTTTTTCCTTGGACAAAGACGTTTTCGATTATTTTTTCTTTTCTCACTGAACCTTCATCTTGGCGTTTGGTGTTCTCATGTTTATTTCATAAACTCGACCATTGATCCAATCAAATAAGGACGAATTGAACAATTAGCTCTTTGAGTTTTCTGCTATTGTATTACGTTGATCCATCATTGGCATGTCGGAACAAATTGATTTTGGTGCCGACGATCCCTTCTGGGTCGACAAAACCTGGCTTGATACCGTTGTTGTCTTCGGTTTGTCATGTTTTGTCCTCTGTTTGATGAACCTTTCGAAGGTAGGAAAACAATTGTTTTTGTTCGCTTTCGACAGGTCGCATTGGTTGCTTACTGATTACTAATTAAATGTCGACCAGGCATCCTAACACAAGTGTATCCTATGAATTTCTATTAATGTAAGGTTTCAACTTCTAAAATGGGAATGCTTTACGGTGTTGTCGGTATGATCTGCCTCGTTGCCGGTTACTGGGCTGACAATGTCTACACGTACGGCGATGGCCGGTGGCTCATTGCCGCATCTATGGCTCCTGGAATCTTATTCGGTATTTGGTCTGCTATTTCTGTTGAAATCACTGGACTTCCAGAATTAGTTGGTGCCTACAATGGGTTCGGTGGTCTTGCTGCTGCGCTAGAAKGTATCGGGTTATATCTGGACCCCGATGCGACCTACMTAGTCCGCGGAGGCCGAAATATTGTCAAGCTTAACGATCCAATGTTGTGGGTTCAAGCCATCGCCCTAGTTCTTTCGATTATTATCGGTATGATGACATTCACCGGTAGCATGGTCGCTTGTCTCAAACTCCATGGCACCATTGCTTCGAAACCTCGTATAATCCCGTTCCGATGGGGAGTTACAGTTCTTCTGTTTGTGTTGATGGGAATCTTCGGTGCTCTCGCGTTCACCGGTGGGCAGACATGGAACGATCGTGGACTTGGGATTACCTTCATTGCTATTGTCACAATCCTTTCGGGGCTATACGGTATCATCGCCGTCATGGCTATCGGTGGTGGAGATATGCCAGTCTCAATTTCTTTCTTGAACAGTTTGTCCGGATTCTCAACCAGTATGGCCGGGTTTATGCTTTCAAACAAAGCACTCGTTGTGGCAGGTGCATTTGTGGGATGCAGCGGAATTATCCTCACACTTGTCATGTGCATGTAAGTCGCAAGATAGAAGCATGGCGACTTTTGGATCAAATTGAACGTCTTGTTTCTTCTAAAGCTCTCACACCAACGATTGTTTCTTTTTTTTGCAACTACATAGTGCCATGAATCGTAGCATTTCGAACGTCTTGATTGGAGGATTCGGTGATGGAGCTGGTAAAAAGGTGGCAAAGAAAGTCGAAGGAACTGCAACAGAGGTGAACGCCGACGACGTCATCGAACTTATGCAAGATGCAAAATCTATGATAATCGTTCCTGGATACGGTATGGCTGTAGCCCATGCTCAGCATGCGGTTGCGGACCTTACTTCAAAACTTCGGGCCCGCGGAACCAATGTGCGTTTTGCTATTCACCCCGTTGCCGGACGATTACCAGGTCATATGAATGTCTTGCTCGCAGAGGCTGCTGTTCCTTATGACATCACGTTTGCTATGGACGATATCAACGAAGATTTCCCTGAAACCGACCTAGCCTTGATCTTGGGTGCCAACGATACCGTGAACCCTGCTGCACAGACCGATCCTGGTTCTCGTAAGTCTACCCGCAGGGGTGTTTTTCGTCTTCAAAGCTTGTGCTTTGCTTTAAACTCACCTGGCCTTTGCATGCTTTTTCCCTGCTTTTCTTTGAATTCGTTAGCTATTGCTGGCATGCCCGTCCTCGAGGTCTGGAAAGCAAAAAAGACGATTACTATGAAGCGAAGTCTTCGTGTTGGTTACGCTGGAGTGGACAATCCTCTTTTTGTAAATGACAACAATGTTATGTTCCTTGGCGACGCGAAGAAATCCCTCGAAAAGCTCCTCGCCTTGTTGGGCGATGCGGGCGAAGGAACAAATACCAACGGCGACATCGAAGCAGTGGCAAAGAAGGTGGTCAAGGTAGATCCTTTTTTTACTCAAATCCCACAATTGCTCCAGAACACGTTCCTCAAGATTGGTGTTTGCAAAGAGATTGCACAAGATGGAGAAAAACGCGTATCCATTGTTCCTGAAGTTGCTAAGCGACTGCTCAAATCCGGGATTCAAGTCTTTGTTGAGACCTCGGCCGGCGATGGAGGTGGCTTCTACGACAGTGCCTACACAATGATGGGATGCCAGATTCTGGGCTCTGCCCAGGAAGTATACGACATGGTCGATGTCGTGGTCAAGATCCGAGAACCCGAGATGCACCCAATTACCGGCATACACGAAATCGATATGCTGGGCCAAGGAAAGAGCATGATCAGTTTTGTCGGACCACGCACGGACAAAGGAAAAGCACTCATGGCCAAAGCCGTCAGCGCCGGAATCAACCTTCTTGCGGTAGATGCCATCCCCCGTATTTCTCGCGCACAAAGCCTCGATGTATTGAGTTCGCAAGCCAAGATTGCCGGATACCGCGCCGTGGTGGAGGCAGCGAACGAGTACCAGCGATTTTTCAACGGCGAGGTCACCGCCGCCGGCAGCTTTGCGGCGTCCAAGGTTCTCGTCGTGGGTGCCGGTGTTGCCGGGTTGTCCGCGATCAGCACAGCCGCATCCATGGGTGCCATCGTGCGGGCCTTCGACACCCGCTTGGAGTGCAAGGAACAGGTAGAATCGTTGAAGGGAGAATTCCTCGTTCTCGATTTCGACAGCGAAGACGGAGGCGATTCCGGAACCGGGTACGCCAAGGTCATGAGCGACGCGTTCATCCAGAAGGAAATGGAGATGTTCCGGGAGCAAGCCAAGGAATGCCAGATCATCATCACTACCGCCGCCATTCCGGGCCGCCCGGCACCGAAGCTCATCATGAAGGACGCGGTGGACAACATGGCCCCCGGTAGTGTGATCGTAGACCTCGCCGGGGCCACCGGTGGAAATTGTGAGCTCACTCGCCCCGGAGAAACCTATGTCTACGACAACCGAGTCACCATCATTGGAACCACGGATCTCATCAGCCGCATGTCGTGGCAGGCCTCGAGCATGTACAGCAACAATATGGCAAACCTTCTGGACCTTCTTTGCCCCAAACCCAAGGAGGAGGCCGCACAGAAGTCCCTGTTTATCGACATGGATGACCCCGTGATCCGTGGAATGACCTGCGTCCACGACGGAAGCGTGACCTGGCCTCCTCCGGCAAGCGTCACGAAGACTAGTGCCCAGAGCGGAGGCCAGAACGAAGAAACCCAGATTTCCATGACACCGGTAGCCAAGCCGTCTGCGTTCTCGAAACGGGTCTTCGACCTCACCTCCATCGGTGAAATCCTCGGATTCCTCCTCATGATGCTCTTTTTCGTAGTCCTCGCATTCTTTGCTCCTGTTTCGTTCGTGACTCAGCTCCTCTACTTCATCCTCGCTGGATTCCTTGGATACTACCTGATCTGGGCCGTGGAGCCTGCTCTGTTCAGTCCGTTGATGAGTATTAGCAACAGCCTTTCGGGGGTCGTTATCCTCGGAGGTATTCTCATGGTAAGCGGAGAGCGTGGTTCTCCCTCGAACATCCTTGGATGCCTCGCCATCTCGGTAGCCACCATCAACGTCTTTGGAGGTTTCGCCGTTTCGTACCGCATGCTTCTCATGTTCAAGAAGGAGAAGCAGTAGAGCAAGCAGTGTAGCGTAGCAAGCAAGCACACGCAGTAAAGGGTCGAATGGATTTTATTAATGTATTTTTGCATGTCAAGACACCACAAAGAGAGTATTTCATTTATGGCAGTTGTTCGCGAACCTGATAAATGACAAAAATGACGACGACGAGCCAATTCGTTCTAACTCCGTGTAGGATAGTGTTGGGAGTCTCGATTCCTCTTCTACAGTGAACTAAATTCATAAACCAAATTCGTCGGAATATTTTTCTCTCAAATTATATAATCACCTAACAATTTAGAGTTCTAGACCCTGCATTCCAGCCCCGAACAGCACAGAAGCACAAGATTTGACGATCCAAAAACAAGATAACGTGCTCGTGACGACGCTGAACAACCGAAACGACGACGCCCTCGAACTCGATCTTGCAAACAACACCATGATCTTGAAGGTCGTTGAAAAATCGATCCTCGCGGTCGCATCGATCGTCTTCATCGTTGCCAAAATACTCAAGATTATGCACTCCTCTCAAAGTAGATTTGTATCGAAGAGCCGTTGGAGATTCTTTTCCACGAGTCAAAGCTACAGACAAACGTACTGGCATCCATCGACGAGAAAGGTTCCCAATCTTTCCATCGCAGTCGACCACCAAGACAAAGACACCTTTTTCGTCGAGAGGCAGGGATTTGCGAATTCAGGCAATCCATATCGTTTTGGTTCGTCTTACGTGAACCTAGAGGGTCGGGGACGATCCTCTAGGTTCCAACCGGCGTTCTGCTTCAAGTGTCTGCATGCCACCCGATCCGATCATCCTTTCTCATTTCCAATGTGCCATGTTCCCTCGAATGCGGAATCGAACACCCCTCGGGCCCATTGCACCTCGAAAGAATTTGGAACACGAGCCATTCGTTTCTTGGTCGTTTCGATATTGTTTGGGGTGCAAAACGGGACGGGGGGATCGGCTTGCACGTCGTGTGGCGATGCCTTGAACGAAGCTATGGGTTTGCCGGCTCGATTTTTTCGGCTGTTGGGGGACCTTGGAAGGGCATTGTGTTGTATGGGCTCCCGGGAGCTGGCAATCCTGCCTCGCCAGAGCGGTCGCGACGGAAGCCGATGCGACAGCTTTTCCGATCTGGTTTCGAAAGCGAAAATCGGAAAGTTTGCAACTTTCTGTTTCGATCTTTGTTTTTCCTCGAACGAATCTACTCCGTCGTTTTCATGCCGCTCGCTGCAACGGATCGATGCCGTCGTCGGTTCGGTGCATCCGCTCGACGTGCGTGCTTCGTGGCTTGTGTTCCTTCGGACAATGCCATGCGCGCGACTCCACGAAGGTACCACGCTTCCGGGGCAGATCCTACCGGTGAGGCACTATTTGGCCCTGTTCACCCTCAAAGGAAGCTGCGACACATGACTATTTGACTCTTTCCGGCGCACTCGAATTCGATGGAACGGAATCCCATCTTCCTCCACGGAGCTTTGTTGATCTTCGTGGCCTTCGTCACCGCGATCTTCACAAAAGGACATCCAGCCCCCGGCGTTCCAGGCCTGGGTTGTCCAGGCCTGGGTTGGAACGATGGCAGGTCGGGACGAAATGCCGTCACGTGCTTGTGCATGTGCCACGGGAGCACGCTTGGCCGTGGAGATGGCCTTTGGAACGCAGTGTCCAGAGAAGGGTCGAAATGGCTCTGGGTTGGGTTTGGCAATCCGTTGACGAGACGATTATACATACGGTACCATACCGTATGAAGAACCTCCCGCGTCGTTCAATCGAATCAATCACCACGGTTTTTTTAAACTTAGGCATCGCAGAAATGAAATGATTCGGCGTGGACTTGTCCCACCGCCCGGCGGAAGGAATTCCGCCATCACCGCGTCTTCGCGCTCGTCCAATCGTTTTCGAGAAAACAACAGGGTCTGCGAGAAATCTGTGCCAAAGCCAAGGCGTTCATAGTTCATAGTCGGGTACGTATGTACGTATGTATGTTCATACGTATGACCATGCATGAATGGTACATATGTATCATACGTTATGTATGTATCGCTCAAAAACTGCACCATCGTCTGGCACTGGTACGTATCAACGCGGTCAGGGGAAGATGACGATGTGTGTGATTCACAACCAGGAAACGAAAACCGAGCAAGGCTTTTTCGAGTTCGCTTTTTCGATCACAAAACAAAACATGCCATACCATACCGCTTTTTTGGGAACGGACGAAATTCACAACGACAAATGATACAACATTTCGTTCGATTCATTTTTACCGAACCAATTTGTATGCAGTCGAGATCCGATCTATTATAGCTAACCAGACAATACCGCACCCCGAAAGATTCGAATCAATCGGTTCGCGATCAAAAGAAAAGATGAGCATGGAAGAACAAGACACATCGTCGACATCGTCGTCATCGTCGTCGGACACAGAAGAACAAAAGCCGATGGCACAGAACACAAATGACAAAACCGAGCAACGCACCCACGACCCGAACAAGAAGAACGCCCAGGCCAGCTCAAACGCCATGTCTGCGAAACAAAATTCAAATAGCAACAAAAACAAAAAGCGCAAGCGAAAACGAATCTCGGAGGAGGAAGAGCAGCAAGAACTCCTCAAAGTTCAGATGGAGCGATACGATCGGCTCCTCTACACGGCCCAAAAACAGCTGCACAAGGCTGCGAAGCAAACCAAGACATTTCTTCTCCAAAAACAGATTCGAAAACAGAGCGACAAGAAGAGCAAGAAGCAGAAGAGTGCGGATAAGGACAACGACAAGGACAAGGACAACGACGGTCAGCAAACAGGAGCCTCAAACGAGCCGCCACAGAGCGGTAATAATACGGAAGCGGTGCTGCTACAAAAAGCGCTTGACCTTAACGTCGTAACCAGCCAGGCTATTCGGCAGCTAGGTCTATACCACTGCGATCCGCGGTTCAAAATGGCAACGATGGAAACGGAGGAGGCTCCCGGCGATGACGACGACGAAAAAGACAACCAGAACATCTACAACAAACMACGAGCAAATGCAGACGACAACCATGGCAGCGAAGGCAGCCAGACCAGCTCAAAACGGAGAAAACACAACAAAACGACCAAGAACCAGCAGAACATCTCGACCGCCCCCCCAACCATTCCGGCACCCCTTGCCCCCAGCGATCCACAAAAGCCCCTGGTAGATGCGGTCCTGACGCACAAGCGCTTTGCCAAGTCGCTGGAAGAATGGAACGAGAAGGTCACCGAGTACCGGAGGTGGTGCATGAGGCTCGAACAGCGGAACAATCCAAGCCCCTTTGCCGACGAGGACTTTGCCGCTATGAGCCGCAAACAGAAAAAGAAGACGAAGAAAAAGCAACGGCAGAACGGGGACCAGGCGGGCGACGCCATTGGTCTCCAGGCGACCGTTGAAAACGAGTCTTCCCTCTTTTGCACACTGGGCCAGACCGAACCCGAGCCCGCAGACCACAAGTACTCCGCCTACGGGCCCGGTGCTACCATGGAGGCCTTTCCGATGCTCAAGAAGAAAAACCGAAAGGGCCAGCGCCAGCGGCGCGCCAAGGCGATGGCCATCGAGGCCAAAAAGGCCGGTCGATCCCACGAGAACTACCAGAGCGTAAACTGGAGAGAGCCCAAGAAGGCCAGGGAGGAAGGCGATGACCAGCAGCACGATGGCGACCAACGGCACGCCCGCAAAAGCCGGGGTCGGGGGAAAGAGAGGAACCGCAACCTCCAGCGTGCATCTTCGGAATCGAAGGCCAACAACCACCACCACGACAGTTATAAAACGAATCAGCACAAGCAACAACAGCAACAGCAAGAAGCAGTCGAAGCGCATCCATCCTGGGCCGCAAAGCAAGCCCAATCGACGGGAATTGTGGCATTCCAAGGAAAAAAGATTACCTTCGATTGAATGGAATGGGATTCAATCCAACACTTGTCGTGATACATCAACTGATGGTAAAATCACATGGATATACCAAAACAGGCCCTCTCTAAGTATATATTGCAATTGCGTCAGCTACTTTCACCTAATGCAATCTTCATGGTGCTGGTGACTGCATACATTTAAAATACATCTGTTAAGCACAAAA
Organism: Pseudo-nitzschia multistriata; assembly: GCA_900660405.1. Lineage (NCBI taxonomy): Eukaryota > Bacillariophyta > Bacillariophyceae > Bacillariales > Bacillariaceae > Pseudo-nitzschia > Pseudo-nitzschia multistriata. Next base: position 176,669 of record CAACVS010000602.1, on the reverse strand, counting down.
AGAAGCATTGAAAACGGGCATATATTGAGCTTATTTCAACTAAAGAGGTGAAAAGTGCACTATTATTGTGGGATGAAGCTAGTAGTAACTTCTTATAATTTCAATTTTCATACACACTTAAAACATACTAAGAGTACACGTAATCTCGTGCACACCAAAAATCTGTTTGCCACAAACAACAATACTATTGGCATGCTGATATTCATCAGAGTGAATTTTTAAACATCATATTTTTAGTATTTTTGATAAAGCTATGAGCGACTACTATGTACAAGTTGGATAGTTTTACTAATCATGTTATACAGTAAAAATAGAAATTTAAAAAAATCCAGGGGTGAAATCTTTCTTTTTTGTGCCAAGGATGGAATATGTGCACAGTGCACACCCCTTAAAATTACTACTACAAATTATGACCCCTGTTCTAAGATACGTACGTAGAGTATGAAGGGTACGAGTCAGAAGTGCATGCGTCATGCGTTAGCAGATGTGAATGCACTTACGGTGCGCACAACTTCAAATACAGTACGAGAACACAGTATCTTCAAATCTTTCTTTTACTCACAACGCGAACAAGAATTCGTCTTCCAACCGATACAAAAAGACGAAGTCATTGAGTTCGCGAGGGTAGGCGAAATTTTTGACCAAAACTTCTTGGCAGTTCCTGCTTTCCAAAGCCACAGCAGCATCGCATCGAATCATATTACATTGGAATTGGTTGCCTTCTACTACAAGCGCTATGTCGCCGAAGAAATCCTCGGGGGGTGGAAAGGTGTTAGGGTTGTTTCCCAAGAAGAAGAAGAACCAGCAGCAGGAACAATCAAAGAAAAGTAAACAAAAGAGGAGTGCTTCGAACGATGGGAGATCTACTACTTCCAAAAGTGTAGCCTCGCAGGAACAATGGGATCGGTCTCGTGCCAACACAGAAGCCTTTTCAAGCGCCAATAGAGCATCGAAGCGGTCCCTCGTAGCTCTGGCCTATGAAACGACGACTTCGCCGAGTTTTCGGAGGGAAAGACGGAAAACAGGCAAGCAGCAACCGTTCCCGAACGGCTCGGCTTCGGATTCGAACTCAGCCAAGCGATCCAAAGCAAACGTGCCCCCGCCGTCCACCCGCAGTCGAATGCGGTCCGCTGCTCGAAAGGTTTCCGGAAACAAGACAACCGTAGAAACCAGCATCACCGACAAAAAACGTGTCAGTCGGGAAAGAGGTTGGTTCTCGTTCTTGAACCCGGCAAGATCCTCTTTTTTCCAGAAATTGTGCGACGATACCTTTGATTCCATCGACGTGGATGGATCCGGGAAGATCGACGAGTCCGAGCTATACCGCGGTTTGTTGCTGATCCACCTTAAGCTGGGCATTTATTTCGGCGCTCCAGCCTGTAAACCTCTCAGTGCGGAGAACGCTGTCACCGTCTTCCAACAATTGGACACCAATCGGGATGGCTCCCTCGACAAGGATGAATTCCGCAGCGTGCTGACCCTGTTGATGGGAAACGTTTTGTTTCGCATCATCTTTCAGTTCGTGTGCACGCTGGTGATGGTTCCGATGTTGGCACAGACGTTCCTAGAACAAGTATCTTTTGGATGGACCTGGTTGGTTGCGGTGGCGGTGCCGCTTTGGAAGGAATATCTGCCGTTGCTTGAATGTGCTCTAGCATTGGACCTAGTGAAAAAGTATTCTTCCTTGGCCCTATCGAGAGGTTTCGAGCTTTTTGAGACGACCGTACCACTTGAAACGATTGAAAGCATCCAGAAAACCATTGAACCCATTCAAAACACCGTGTTAGAATCATGGGAAACAATGGTAATGGCGAACGTCCGCGATATTCCGCAGGAAACGCTGGATTCTCTGCCGCTGACGATTGTTTCTACGATGCTAACGCTGATAATTGTTCCGTATTCAATTTTGAAGACAGATGAGTTCTTTCAGTTTTTGGCACGCAAAATTTCGGGTGGTAAGAAGGGGTAACAGGTAAACTTGGGTGATTGAACTTCGCTTCTTGTACGCTTCTGAATGTCTATTTTGTCAAGCTAGGAATCAACATTGATTTAAGACCAGGATGATTCGAAGATGAAAAATATCTCATAGCAAAATCGACATGAGGACTAACTGAAAGCAGATTTCAATTTCGTCTCTTTTTTTGAGTCGAATGGATCGCCCTTCCTCTCTAAGATCATTAATTTTTACCATGAATCCAATCAAACGAAAGGGAGGAGAAGGAAGTCGCAAAAGTACATAATCTATTTTCCAACCGGACGATGGTTTTTCGTACAAATCAGAGCAAACCAATTTTTCTAGACATCTTAAAGCAGCTAATTCATAATACTGTGCAGTGTTAGGAAAAAACAGACAAAATCACTTTTTCTAGACTGGAAGTTTATTCACGTAGTGTCCCATGTACTTCGATTCGACAATCCGACGAAAAACAATTTTCCTGGCTGCCTCTCTCCGCAAGCCCCTCTATTACAAGAAAAAAACAACAGCAGCCAAAATCGTAGCAGTCCCGATCGTGACGGGGCGTGTAGCGGCTGATTCGAGACCGGTAGTGGCAGGAACCGTGGCAAACGGTTCGTCACTCGTTGGAGCAGCGGGTTCCGGCATCGGGGCGTCCTCTGAGCCGGCGTCGGCCGAAGCAGAAGGTTCCGGCATAAGGGTGTCCTCGGAGCCAGCGTCATCCGAGGGAGCAATCAACGGTCGGACGCATTCTTGTTGTGGTGGCACGTAGGGTTCCGAGATTTCCCCTCCCAAGACATCGCACTCTTCCAATTCACCAATGGGATCGGTGAACACGTTGCGGAACCAACGGTTTTGGTGGCCGGAGGCTGGGGCATAGCCAACGATGTTGCACATGTCCAAACCGACGACGTCGTATTCGGCGTATCGCTGTTCGTACCAGGCGGAGCTACCCTGGCCGAGAACGTCGTAGACTTGTCCGTTCTGAACGGCTTTCATTTTGTTGAGGGTCTCGTTTTTCAGTGCGTAAATTTCGTTCCAGTCTGACCCCGAATAGATAAGAATGTCGGCATCCATACCCATGTCTAGCATTTCTTCATCGTTCAGGTACCAATAGACGGTAGGAGATCCCCATGTCTTGTTGACGCCTACTCCTTCGGGGCGAGTCAAAACGGTCGCTCCGCAATGCGTGGCATATTCGCAGTAGTACGCATGGTCCCAGGTTGGGCATTCGCCGACACTCCATCCCAAGTTCTGGTAGGTGAGGTAATTGGCCCACATGATTGTGGGTCCTTCCTCGGCTTCGAGTTCTCGTTGCTCGGCTGCCATGAAACTGGCAACGTCGCTACTGCAGTCGTAGGACTCTTGCATGTTGGAGGTGATTCGGTTCGCTTCTCCCTCCATGTTGTAAAAGGCCGCAAAGAAAGAAATCCAATCGAACGTGGCGACATTGGTGCGTTCCTGGGTAGCGGAGGAGACGATAACTTGTTCGCCTACCACGTTGTTGCTCGGTCCGGAAACGATGATGGCATCGGGATTTCGTTCGCGAAAGTCGTCGATGAGCTCTTCTTGGATGGAGTAATTGTGCACGGTTTCGATCATGGGTGTCTCCCCTTCCATCATGTGGGTCATGCAGGGACTGGTCACGTAAAAGGGGTCGCCGATGTACGCAACGATTGACTCGCGCAATCCGAGGAGTTCCACGTACGGGATCTGTGGGGTCTCAGTGAGTGCGAGGCCGCCCTTGTGGGGAACCGACGTGACCAAATCAAAGCTGTCGACATCGACATCTTCGGGGATCTGCGTTCCGCACTGGTAGAGCAGGTATTTTTTGGGCGGATCCTGGTGGAGATTAGTAACAATCTTGTATGTGTTGAAGTATTCGATGTCGAGAAAGTCGGTGGTATTGTGGGGGACGAATTTCTCGCCGAAAATATCCCTGTCGCCGTAACTCTTGATGATGGGTTTCGAATACTTGTTGGGGAAGTAGTCGACGCCGGCATTGGGATCGAAATCGACCACGCAGTCGTCGACAAGGTTTCCCACGAGGGTGGCACTCTGGTCCTGGTCGGAACCATTTTGAGCGGCGGCGAACCCACTCATTAGCAGTGCAAATGCAGGGGCAGCAATCTTGATCATTTTTTGTTTGGTTTCAAAAACGTGTGGCTTCCGATCCTTTTGGAAACAGATATTATGGATGATCGACGGGGGGTGTAAAAGAAGTCGCAGGTGGTAAGGTTCTCAATGAAAAGGGCACGAAAAATGGATAGGACAAGATTTTTTCCTTCTGTTGATGTCATGAACACCAGCCACCCAATCCAAAAACTTGATATCCAGTATCTATTCGGGGAATCACGTGCTCCGTCCAGCCAATCGAACTTCCAGAACTCCCCATTTATTTCGGGGCTCGTGTCACATACCTTCTCGTTCAATCACGTGCTTCGCTTGGACCGAATTTGAATCAAATCAGTCACTTCTGTAGTTGGTAGAGTTCTTACCATACATACGAGTAGTATCGTACGACTAGGTATTCAGAAAGTACTAATCGCACGTAGCATTATCATGTACTGTACCACCGTACGGTAGTATCGTCCGCCAACGCCGTCGGAATGGAAAATTGCAAGGTTACTGCTAGCATTATTACAACTACTACTAGTAATAGCTATTATTTGCGTGACAGCGATATTGTTCATACAGAGACGATGGACCAAAAATCTCCGATGGTAGGTAATGGATTCATTCACTACTACTCTCCTCCTCAATCAAAAATCGCGGACCAATCCTCTTGCACCGGAGTGCATTCTGAAACGCAACGCCATCCAATGGAGTGAGCGAAAACGAAACGAAATGAAACGCAACGAAACGAGAGAAAAACCGTGTCAGAAGAGGCAACAGCATTGCGCTAGCAGCATCCCCGTGGAAAGCACAAACCACAAAACACAAGGGGTTTCCACCCAAACCCCGTTCGTGCCACTCACGCTGGGAGATCGGCCGCTCGATGTCGCTCTTGATGTTCATCCGCCGCCGGATGGCCCCAACGCAGGGGGCAAAGTCGGGGCCGCACATGGCCTCGTCGCAGCTCGCGGCCGTAATGTCGTCGACGCCCACCCGGAAATCGGTCTCGGCGTTGGTCGTGGTGGCCTGCAGAAAGATCCAGAAGCAGTTGTCCCGGGCACAGAGCTCGTCGGTGGTCCAGCAGGCGGCACACTCCGGCGTGAACCCGATGAGCTCCTCGTTGCACTCCTGGACGTCCTCGACCGACCCCAGGATCGATGTGCGGCAGCTGGTTGGCAACCACGCAATTGCAATGAGAAATAACGACAGACACGACACGACACGGTTCGCAATGCAATTCGACGAGACCACCCGAAGTCAAAGGCAACCAAGAGATTCAAAAAACGCAACTTTCGTGAGACTCGGAACGAAAAAAGCTAGCAACAAAGCCAGTCGTCCATCTACAGTGGCAATATAGCTAGCTACCCGTCCATTTATCCACCCATCCATCGATCCGTTCTTACCATTGCTTGGAGGCCTGGGCCAGAAAGGTCCTGGTGGTCCACTGGAGCGAGAGGTCCTCCCAGTTGCTGCATGCCCCGCAGGCCCCGCAGTGGACCACCGTAAAGGCCCCGTTCGTCTCCTCGACCTCTCTCAGCGATGCAAAGGTCCGGAGCTCCCCCTCCGGGGACCGGTCGCTCCAGGCGCACATCTCTCCCGTGTGGTAGTCGTCGGGGTACAGGATCGCAAAGGAATCGTTGAGGCGGAGGCGGACGATGTTCTGCTGGTAGGTCGCCCCGAGGTTCATCACCGTCAGGTAGAGAAACAGGCAGCTCAGGAGGAAGGAGGCGGTCCCGAAGCAGGCGGCTCCCAGCCTCCACCCGCACGAAGGCCGGACCGGCCCCCGGGAAGGGCCTCGGTCCTCCTCGCCGGGTGGACCGTCGTTTTCGCTTTCGCTTTCGCTTTCGTTCTCGCTCCGGGAGGAGGACGTGTCGCTGCCGGCGCTCTTTCCTTCGGGGTCCACGCTCTTGCCCAATCGGTGGTTCGAGCCGCCGGCGATGCTGCCGCTATGGTACCCGTCGGAGTCGTCCCTCACGCTGCGATAGGTCCGCTGCGTCGATCCGAGGGGGGGCAGCCGTTCGGATGTCCCACCGGCGAGAAATCCCTTCTCCGGCAGAACGAGCCGCTCCCGGAAGTGGTCCGGGGTGAAGCATTCACAGGCGTAGTCGTCGTAGTCGTCGTCGCTGCTTTCGTCGTGGCTGGATTTGTGTTTGGATTTGCGTTTGCACTTGCGGGCGGCCAGGGCGGAGCAACCGCCGTGGAGGCCCCCGCAGACCACCAGGCCCCAGGCCAGGGAGGAATAGAGGGCGATCCCCGAGAGCAGGCTCCCCCGGTCGGCTTCGAAGGCCTCGTTCCCGATCTGCGAGGGGTCCTCGGTCCACACCAGCGCCATCCCGTAGGCCCCGGCCCCGAAGCACGCCGCCGACACCGCCGTTAGCCCGCCCGAAACCAGGGCGGCCGCGGAGGCCAAGCCCGTTCCGCTCGACCTCCGATAGACCTCCCCCACCGTCCCCGCCCAGAGCGTTCCGACCAGCACCCCCGCGGCCGTCCCAAAGGCCACGGCCGGAAAGGACTGGGAGCAGCAGCAGTACGAGTGGCACCAGAACAGGGGGGAGGAGAACCGGAGGCCCCTGTTCCACAGGGCGGTGGCGAGCCCGCAGCGAGAAAAAGGGCTGCACCCGGCCCCCCCGGCGTTGCGGACCCCGTACACTCCGAGCCACTGGCAGAGGGAGACCCCCAGGGCCAGGGCGATCGCCGCCACCGCCACCCCCGAGGCCCCCTCCACGATGCCCTCGGCCCTCCGGTCCATCCCCTCCGCGTAGTGGCAGACCAGGGCGGCGGTGCCGAGGTAGATCCCCAGGCCGGCCGCCAGGACGACCCAAAACCACCACCGGTCGGACGCACGACGGCGGCGGCTGGTTTCGGCCCCGCTGGGCTTGCCCTCCATGCACACCGCATCGAGGGAGGTTCGCTCCGCCACGAGGGCCGAGTCGGATTCGCAGTCGTCCTCCTTGGTCGGAATGCAGTCCGATTCTTTGCGGTGGTTGTTGCGGTCGTCGTCGTTTTTGTTCCTTCTGTGTTGCCTTCGTTCCCGGGCCAGTCTGAACCATGCATATTCGGCGTACAACGTGGCTGCCGGTTGTTGGTTTTGGTTGTTGCGTTGTGTTTTTTGTTTTTGTGTTGCGTCGCGTTGTTGCGTTGTATTTGTTTTKTTTTGTTGCGTGGATGCATTCGTTTGATGCATTCGTTTGATGCATTCGTTTTTTGTTCAAGGACGCACAAAAAAGGCATCGAGAAACAAGGATGGAGTATTATATTGTAAGGGCGAGACAAGAGGGCAACAAGAGGAACAAGCAAGCAAGCAAACAAGCAAGCAAACAGTCCGGCATCCCCTCGCTGTGATGCACTGCGCCGCGTTGCGTTGGGCTACGTACGGATCAGATAGGCCCAGGCCGCCACCGACACCAGGGCGATCCCGTTCCGGTCGGACGCCTTCCCGGCGTAGGCCTCCGCGGCCCCCCCCGACCGGACCGCCAGGAGGGACACGGCGGCCAGGGCGGTTCCCGGGAGGACCGCCATTGCCGGCCACAGAGAGGCCTTCAGCGGCCCGCACCGCTGCGCCTTTTCGGTCAAGGGTGCTTCTGCCCGGCCGGAAGCACCTTGCGACAGGGGCGACGATGGCGATGGCGTCGACGCCGATGAATTGGTGGTGGACGGATCCGTGGTCATCTGGTTCGTTGTGCTGTCCTGTTCTGTTCTTTTCTTTTATTTTCTCTCTTGTCGCAGCGGCTGCTGCTGCTGTTCTCCTTGTTCCGATGCAAGAGAAGGCCGCGAACCAATAATGGTGGCGAGGCGCGTTTGCTGCTGCCGTCCCCGATGGAAGTGCCAAAAGAAACGTGTGTTTTTCGCTACGGCAAGAAATCGCAATCGTTGTTTTTCGATCCGCTACGCTCGTACGGTACCCGTAGTGTAATAGTTGTTCGTTTCATTCCGTGATAGTATTCTTGTGTTTCTCGCCACCGAAACACTTCCCTGTACTATTCGGTAGCGTAGGTTACGTCTTCTTTCGTTCTCGTTTGTGTGCCCTGCACTTATTGGTTTTCTACTAAACCCGGTACGGCGGGGTTCGATGGATTCGATGGATACACCCCGAAACATCCGGCAGCACGCATGGGAGGAAGTCCCTAGCGGTAGGTTGAAATGTGTGTTTGTCGCACGTACGTTGCTTGTTAATTGTAGTATGTGACGGGTGAACCGTATCGTACCGGACCTTTCCGTACGTACCGATTCTCCCCAGACGCGAAGACGCACGCAGAATTCGATCGCGTGGGCCCGAAACTTCCCCGCTGGGGAGTCGCAGTTTGGATTTCGCTCCCGGGGCGAGGCCTACGTAGGGTGCGACGTAGTCGCTAAAAAAAACCATTGAAACTCCAATCCGTTTCCAAAGGCCGCAGGTACCATACGTTCGGTACGAAGTATCATGGGGACGAACTGCAAGGGTCATAATAATACGTTTTCTACGAACTCGTACATACGTACATACGTTCTTTAGCTCAAGGGACGAACCACGAACCATTCTACAGTACTTCGTACATTGGGTACAATCCAACGAATGGTATCCTGACAACCCGGAACATTCTTCGGGAACCTCGTACGATACGAAATGTGTGACTGACAACTGCTACTTCTTTGACTTCTCGGCAGAAGTAGATTTTTCGATAGACAACAAAGGAGGATCTTTCTTTATCCGATCGTCCAAAGCCGATGCGGCAATCCAGGTGACCGATCCCCAGTGCAACTACCAGGCACGCTCTTCTCTCGCAAAACTCAAGCAAATTCCCAATCCAGTCTGGTACGTACCGTACGCAGAGGTTGTTCCGTTTGGCATCGGCATTTCACCCGCCCGTCGGGCCGCGGGACAATTCCCTTTTGCGAGGGAACAAATACCGTTGCAACGGGCGTGGTGTGTTATATGGTATAGCGTTGGCATTCTCCACCGGTGCACTGGTGCCGGGGATCCTTCGAAAGCCAGATCCGATGCGAAACGGACGTTCGATTCGGCGGGGCTTCGCTCTCCGGCCGGGGAAGGGCTCGCTCTTTCCACCGACCGAAAGTAGTTTCCCAGCCAACAACCGCCACCGACCCCTCCGGGACGCCTCCTCCCGCTGCTGCGAGAAACGAAACAGAAACGGCTGCCGGCGGCACGGACCGAGAAAGTGGATCCATTTCCCCGGGCGTGCTCCGAACCGGACGGCACGCATTGTGTTCCGCGAGGCATCCAAAACCGAGCAGAACCGCAATCCGCCACGAGCTCCAACACGACGGTTCCCGCAAAGCAGCCTTCCTTGAAATGTGCCACCACGGCTACGTACCATCCTCCACCAATCCACGGTCTTCGAACAGAAGGCCTTGTATGAATCGAATGGGTTTCAACCAAGTCCTTCGTGTCGTTCCGGAGCACCCCGAGGGCAGGCAGCGGCGGCCCGAAGGGCACCCGGCGGTTGTCCTCCCCCGCTTCCAGAGCACCACAAGGTTCCCTCCCACGCCTGCTACGGCCAAGCTCCGCGCCAAGAAACCATCCGAGTTGTGCCCTTTCGCCAGGGTGCGATACCGTCTACGCCTCGGTAGATCACGGTTCCGTGTCTGGTGTTGTGCACACCTGACTCGGAAGCAAACGCAAACCATCGTCGGGTCAAGGCAATTTGGTACCGTATGCACGAGTGTTGATGGGCACGGCCCTAGGTTGAGCAAGGAAGAAAAAGAAGAACTCGAAAAAGAGCGCGAGGATTGTGGATAGATGATAGATCATAATCCATATGAATTTGCCCAAGCAACTGCACTCTATGGTCTACTCTCTATGTTTCCTAGCTTGATTTCGAAACAAAAGACAATAGTGCGTACGGCACAGAACAAAGCCTCGAGTCCCCGCCCAAAACATTCTCTGGAAACTTTGAAGATTATCCATGATATTTTCTAATAGTGCTTGTGATGGTCGTGTCCTTGGTTTTGTCAGTCGATATCCGAATAAGTCCTTCCTAACCATTGCAAAAAACCCCTGGAATATTCCAGGAACCGAGTAGGACTTAATAAACAATGTGGATTTTCCAGGCGAAGCTGCCTTAGTGGTGCATTTGTCATATTCCTCTAATCCTGTGTTGCCATAGGTTTTGCTGTCCTCCCACATCGCTGAAAGACCATCATGTTAGGAGATTCGTTCAAGAGTGCTCATTGCAGCCGTATACTCCACTTTGCCAGGGTTTGGTTTGTCGCATTTCGCCTTGTTTGAAACATAATTCCAGGTTGACTAGAGGTCTATCACTACACCGATGTCGGGTCCATTTATTGATGATCGTATCCATTGTTGCTGTAGTTGCAATCCCTATAGTGGCTCCGAATTTAACGTTTTTTGACGGTTTTGACCTGTGTATGTGAGTCCAAGAAGAACGATAACTGCGAGAGTTTACGGATATCTTTTTAATTAGGCCAGTGATGTTTTGGTTCTGATTTTTTTTTGTTTCAGCGAAAAAAAATGGTTTGTGGTTTTTGAGTTCAATCACTCATTGCCCTTAAGGCCTTCTTCACAGTGTACGAGTAACAATTAATACTACTCGTACTGCTCGTACGAGTACTCGTACTGGCTCGAAATCGTTCTTTCATGGAGTTGCTGCCAACGGAAAAAATCCCGTATTGCCCTTTCGGCGAGATAGCATACTGTTCAGTGTGACTTCCGCTACACTTCGTAAACCTAACTCATTATGTGCGTAATCTCAGTACCGTCCTCGAAGAATATTCTTCTCGTCGACGAAATAATGAAAGTAAGTTTTTTATGTTTCTTCGCAGTTTGATTCATCTCAGCAATTATCATAATTGATTCGAACCGATGCGACGCGATGCGACGCGATGCGACGCATTGAATGCATCAATCAGGGAGCAAAAAGCAGCGACCAAGCATTGCGTTCCGACTGATTGAACCAACAACACAGCATACCTTCCGAGGCATCTGATCGCAAAACCTACCGTCTTATAAGAACTGCTTTCGATCCCATTGCATTCGCCGTGTACACATATATAATTCATACAGTACACGCACCCCTGTGCGTAGAAAAGCAAGGGTCCACCGAGGGATTGTTTTCCAAGCCCTATTGAAGGCATCCCGCATTCAGCCATGAGCAATGCTGTCATGCCCGTCCCGAGCCCCACCCTGCTGCCGGGTGCCAACAGCGGATTGATCGCCGTTACACCGCCAGCGGCGCTGCATTCCATCCAAGAAAAACAAGCGAAGATGGTCGAGCAAGCATACTACGATGACAATCCCTTTCTGCTCACCGAGGAGGACTTTCTTACCGACAAAGAGGAATTTTTCGAGGGATTTTACGGCGAGAATAACAATGATGATTTTTACAGCAATAAAATCGGGGACGACTTCTATGGGAGCTTCTTGGACAAGAACGATGACGTCAACAATGGCAAAACTGACGACGGAATCGTTCAGACCGACGATTTTTCGGAAATCGTTCTGACCGACGATTTTTCGGAAATCGTTCAGACCGACGACTTTTCGAAAATCGTTCAGACCGACGACTTTTCGGAAATCATCCAGACCGACGATTTCTCGGAAATCGTGCTGGGTCCTGTGGACTGCGTTCCCATTCGTGAGTATCACACCGGGTCATTTATTTATCTCAGCAGATACGCAACGCAATCACTCGGCAGTGCCTTCTTGATATCGCTGTCGTTATTGTTATTGCTATTTCGCTTCTTTGCTTGCTTGCCTGTTTGATTCGCTCATACATTCATTGGCCCGATCTGCTACCATCACTTACGGATCGCTTCTGGAATCTATGGCATTCTCGATCTTACTATATCCATTTCAATTATTTCGTTCTGTTCTTTCATGGCGTGAATTGCCACCGAAACATACGCAACAACGAAATGATATATCCTCGAATACCTGACAAACATCCCGCACTCGACAACTAACACCGAAACAGACGAACAGCTCCGGTTGAACGGTTCCACTGCCTTTTCCAACAAGCTCCTGCAGCTTGGATTCGATTTCATGTATGGGCAGTACACAATCTTTGCCCCGAGCGACAAGCTCCTGAACGACGAGGGGCTCAGGCTGCTATCGATGGGGCACTCGAGGGTTACCATAGACGAAAGCGTTCTTCTCTTTCACGTTTCGGAGTTTGGGATCTACGAAACCCTGCTCCAGCCCTCCGGCAGCCACAGCCGATGCAACAAGGCCATGCCCATGATCGACCAGGAGGGAGACCCGGAGAAAACCGTGACGCTGTGCCGGGGGGATGACATCATCTACCAGCTGGGACCCGGGAACCACTTGTACGACTCCAAAGCGGGCAGCTTGGTTTCCATGTCGTCCGGCAGAAGCGATTCCGAGATCGTCCTGGGGGTCGCCTCCACGGGCACGGCTGCCTTGTTGAAGCACCAGAGCGCGGACAATAGCAACGGGAACACCAGCGGCAACACCAACGGCAGCAAGGGTGCGGACGAGGCGATCCCCAGGCTCTCCGGGGAAAAGATCCGCGCCTGCAGCGGCGTCATCTACCCCATCGAGGACGCCCTCCTGCTGCCGACGCTCCCGGCCGTGGTGGTGGCCCCGTCCCCCGCCCCCGGCGACCAGAGCGCCGGCAAGGGGCCCACCCTCGTTCCGATCTGGTCCCCGGAGTCCGCGGGCCCGGGCGACCCCAACAAGGCGCCCACCCTCTTTCCGGAGCCCGACTGGGTGGACATCGTGAACAAGATCAGCGGAATCGAGCCGGATGGCAACGCTACCGCCGACCAGGAAGGACTGGGCATGGAGGGCAACGCTACCTCCGACCAGGAAGGATTGGGCACAGATGGCAACGCTACCGCCGACGAGGCAGGATTTTTCATGGATGGCAACGCTACCGCGGACCCGGCAAGACCGGAGTTGCTTCCGGGAATGGTTCCCACCACGGATCCAACCATGCTTCTGCCCGGAGCCCCTTCGCAAAGCGGACCTTCCTCTACGAGCAGCACGAGGAGCTGCCACCCACTGAAATCCACCGTTTTGGTGTTGTGGGTGTCCCTTTCCGTCTGGAATGGGATTTGCTGGTAACAGCCGGACGCTCCCTCGAACCTCTCGATAGAGCCTTTGGCTGGGAGCTGCAACGGAAACAACCACGGGGAATGGTGTCCAATGCAGTTTTCAACAGCCTGCAAATGGTGGTCGCTTTTCTTGTGGTTTCTCGTACACCATTGTTTGTGTCCAGTTGTGTTCCGCTATGGTTTGAACCGCGTTCTTGTCCGCGGATTACCCACTCGATTCGCATTGCAGGTTCACGAAGCGACCGCACCGAACCAGCGAATAGTTTAGTTTCGTTCGACGATCCGGAATACGAATGCAGCACAGCCCGCCAAATCTACTGCACATGGCCTGCTAGTTGTTGCCACCACAACACTTGAATCATCGCCGACCAGGTTGCCTTCGGCAACATGAAAACCCGAGGGTGATTTCTTGTGGAAAAGACAAGACAAACCACAAAAACAGCTACACACCAAATCCGCCCATCGAGTCAGTCGAGTCAGTAGTGACTAATCTACGTAGATACTAAAAGTACGCCTAGTATTGCTATTTACTCCCGTTCCTCAAGCTGTATGTTCCTAGACGAGAAATGAATAACCCCACCACTACTAATACTAATACTAATAAGAAGACCGTACGACAGCAGCTGGTTGTGCACAGGTTTTGTGCTAAAAACAACTCTTTGTTGTTCTTTGCTGTTGTTGTTGGTGCTGCTCCCTGTTTATTGCAGCTGCTCTTGGCAAAACAAGAAGAGAGACGAGGTGGGAATGGATACGAGAATCTATTAGCTAGTAGTAGTACTAGTACTACTAACATGAACCATGCAAAAGAAAACGATCCGGCGGGATGTTTGGTTCGCAATTGTGGTACCACTCACTCTCCACCGGGGGATCATTCCCCCCCCCCTTTGGAGTTCCAAGCCCCCAACTGTTTCTCTTTCTGTCTGTCCGTGCTCGGTTTCTCCGAGATCGTTCCTGATCGTTCCCGCTTTCTACGGTTTCGGGGTTTTCCAGGTTTGAGAACAAAAAACGAATGTTGCGGTACGGTATGTGCATTCTTCCTCATTTGTACTACAGTATTTGCTTTCGAAGCATCGACAGCAGCAGCACTGTTTCACGGCAATCGCCAAACGCCGGTGCAGCAACCGTGCGAGTACGACCTCACACAATACGCTAAGCTACGCTACGCTACGCTACAAACCCGGTCCTCCGTTCCTTGTCGCACGATCCAACCGCTAGCTCGAGCAGCAGTTGTGTCTGTTCCAGAGAGAGACAAGATGGAGGGCAGCGTAGTCGGCAGCAGCAGCAGCAGGCAGGAACGCGGGAGCCGCTACAGCCAAAGCCACAACAACAGTGAGCAGGGATGCAAAGAGGCGATGGACCGCACCGACAGCCGTGCGCACGAAGAAAAGGACAACGTCGTCGTCGTCGAGGAGGACTGGTCCCACCACCTGGCCGGCAGCAAACGGGACGACGACGGAACCGCCTGTGGCGGCACCCCTCCAGACCGCAATCGATTCGCGTACTACGACACGGTGGTCTTTCCCCTGTCCGAAGGGAGCGGCAGCGGCAAGCCCCTCTCCATGGAGCTCCGCTGCGTGGACGGCCTCACCCCCCTGGACATGCTGGACCTCTCCTCCGGCGTGCACGACGCCACCGGGAACCGGGTCTGGATGGGGGCCGTGCTGTTCCTGGAGTCCATGGTCCGGCCCCTGCCACTCTGCGGCGGGGACGCAACGCCCACGCAGCGCAAACGCGCGGCCGCCCTGGCGGACCTGCGGGCCGAGCTCTTCCGGGGCAGGGACGTCCTGGAGCTCGGCTGCGGCACCGGGGCCTCGCTCATCGCCCTGGGGCTGGCGGCAGCGGCGGAAGCAGAATCCAAAGAAGGATGCGCCTGCCCGGTACCCAGGTCCCTGACGCTCACGGACAACGATCCGGTGGTCCTGGAGCTGTGCCGGGCCAACTGCGAGGCGAACCTTGGGGGGCGAAAGGGAGGGAACCTGCCGACCATTGCGGTGGAACCACTGGACTGGGGGGAGTTCTGTGCCGGCGGTGGCAATGGCCACACCACAGGCGCGGAAGCCGGTCGTTTCGCGGAACCTGCCCCCCCAAAGCAAAGCGGGCCGAGCTGCCTTTCCGAATCGAGGGACACGGTGGTGGCCACCGACGTCGTCTACGACGTCGGAGCCGTCCCCCTCCTCTTTGCGGCGGCGGGACGCCTCCTCCGCGGGGGCGGCCGCTTCGTACTGGCCCACGTCCCGCGGGCCTCCGTCGACGAGGACGCGACCGACCCGTCCCGCATCACGGAGGCCCTCGAGGAACTCATCGCCGGAACGGCGGCAGACCACGGCTTTGTGGGTGAAGCGAACGACCAAGACGGCGGCGAAGGCGACGCCGCCCTGGCGCTGGTGGAAGCCGCGTGCCGAGAGGAGGAGGAGGAAGCCGGTGATCGAGACGACGGACGGCAGCGACAAGGCTCCCCCCGCCGCCCCCGAAACATCCTCCGCCCGGGCCTTCTCGCGGAGCTGTGGAAGCCGGCGGCCGTGGGAAGCGGCGACACAAGCGCAGAGACAGAAGCAAAAGCAAAGGCCACCCCCCTGGTGTCGGGAGACTACACCTACGACGAGCTCGAGTCCTGCGGGGCCTCCATCATGGTCTTTGCCAAAGAGCGAACGGAGGCGGTGGCCGGGTGAGCGGGAATCTTGATATCGAATGCGAGCTCGAGTGCGGAACGAAACAAATGGAATCCGATGCAACGTAGTGGAATCGAAACGGAGCGGAAGCAGCCCAACCATGCTGCGCTGCGTTGTACAGCACGAAGTGCTGTCAACGGAAACACAATTCTACGGCAAGCCGGTTTCTTTTCTGCAGGATCGGTATCGGTGCAAACCCCACTTTGGCGTTCTGCGATGCAAGCGACGGTGAAAAAGGCGAAGGGAATCACCGGTTTCCGTAACCATCGATGGAATCCGCTCGAGGCTGGAATCGATCCGATCCAAAAGTCGATGCCTGCATTCCCTCGGCAGGAATTTCCAACACCGGCAATAATGCAACTCGTTCCACCGCAAACAGGCAAATCCTCACTGCGACTAGAACGAGACAGGAACAAACCAAAAGACAAAGTCTAAAGTCTAGGTTGCTCTCAAGAATATTTTTTGAGCACCTCGAAATCCAACGGCGGGTACACAATCCCTTGATGGATCTCGCCAAGAAGAAATAGCCCGAACCCAGTGCTGCGAACGAAAAAGACAAGCCTATCGATTTAGTTCATCGTTCTTCACCCAAACAATATTTGGGTGAGAATTCCATGCCATCAATAACAATACTTTTATAAAGCAAACAGCTTTTTAAACTCTATTGCAGCAGAGAGCCGATCGTGTATCATTGCTCGCGGGTGTGTGCCCTCTCCAATCAGCACGGGGGATATCCCTGGCCGCTTCGGAGGTAGGACAGCCGTCGCTGCCTTCTATTTTCACCACCGGTCGGACCTCTGGTAGTGCCGGTGCCGGGCTCGCAGAACCTCGGCCGGCGCTGGCTGCGGACCCGCCGGTAGTAAAAGGTCCCCCCGCAGAGCTTCCGAACCTCGCCTCTGCCGCCGCCACAGCTCTCGTCCAGCCGGTCCAGCGTACGCTGCTTGTCGCCTTGCGAAAGGTTGGAGGCGTGCGAGACGATCTTGGCGTAGGCCAATAGCTCGGGGCAGATCCACCCGCAGAGGGTGGAGGCCGCGGCATCCGAGAGGGGGGGTGGTTTTTGTTGCGCGACGATGTCGTTGCTGCTGTGGCTTTGGTCGTCGTTGTCGTCGTTGTCGCTGGTGGTGGTGGTGGTTATCTCGTTGCTGCTGTAGTGCGTGTCCACCCCAAAGGGTTTACGGACTGTATAGAACGAGTCCATCTCGGGGGTCACCGGGAGCCCCGTCCACTCCAGGAGGGTACGGTTGAGGTCGCCCGCGGAGTCTTCGGCACGGATCACGTCGATTCTCGGAACGGGTGCCTGGTCCATGTTTGAATCCGTTGTTGCGTTCGAAGTTGCGTTTGCGGTTGTGTTTGCAGCTCTGGAGCGGCCCATGAGGATCCGCACCAGAACGTCCTCGAGGTAGTATTCGTAGTTGAAGAAATTGTGGGCGTAGCACGGGATGGATCCCTCTAGGCACTGCCTCGCGAGTCTCGAGCAATACTCGCTGGCGATGCCCGACGGAAAGAAGTCGTCGAAAAAGCGGTTCCCGCGTTTTCGGATGTCTTTGTGGATGCTATTGCTGCTATTGTTGTGGCTATTGCTGCTGTTGGTGCCAGCCCCCGGGGCACCCCCGTGCCCCAGAACCAGTTCTTCTACTGTCCGGTAATTGCACCGGTGGGGATCGACGAGGTCGTGGAGGGCGTGCGAGCGCCGTTTCCCCAGGACGGCCTGAAAGTGACGCTCGTAGTGGAACCAAGAGACCAAACGGTCGATCGGGTTCCGGATCGGGACCAGGAAATGGGAATTGGTGAGGGTCTTGTGTAGGTTCCGGTCGAGGTGCACGAGGCCGCGGCCTGGTGGTTCTCCTTTTCCATTGGTTTGATATTGTGTTCCGTCGCCCCCCTCGCCGTCGTCGCTGGCCCTAGAATCGGTGACGCGGGCCAGGGCACACATGTGGTGGTGCAAGATTTCTGCAGCGGTGCCTTCCCCGTGATTCTCTATCGCTGTCGATTGGCTGCTGGGATTGTCTCTAACAGTGCCGTTGTGGTTGTGGGAACGACAGTATTCCGAGGCGGAACGCACCAACTGCCTCAGGGCCGATCCCCCCGTTTTCCCAATGTGGAGGAGCGTCACGCGGGTTCCGGTTTCAAACTGCAAGCGGAGATTCTTATGCCTGTTGTTGCTGCTGGGGAAAAAACCGGACGTTGGTTGCGAACCACTAAGCATCTCGTTCAGCAAGGGGTTCCCTGTCGGTTCCGTGTCGTTCCGAGAAGTCCGATCCCGCAGCGAAAGGGTGCTAGGCTTGGATTCCAAACTATCTAGAGTAGTTGTCGATTGATTACTGCCGCTGTGGTCTTTTGGATCTTCGAGAATGGCAATCGCAGATTGGATAGGGTGGTGGTAATGATGGTGGCCGACGAGTTTCCCCGCGGAGGGTAGTTCCTTCCACCACCACCGGTTGGCAACGAGGAGCACAGAAAGGACGATTCCCACCCACACCCGTGGTGGTTTGTGTTTCCTCGTCCTGCCTTCCTGCTTCACGCAATGGGGAGGATGGTCCGCCCCTCCGATCATTCCGATGATTTCGTGGTCGGTTGGAGCGACTCAAAGGTACAAATAGTGGTCAAGGCGGGGAATCTCGGTGGGGAAGTGGTTCCTGATCTCGAGTAAATGGTGGTGAGTCCGCTGACATAAATTCCTCCCCCACATTGTGTTTCCGTGGTAGCAGCGACCAAAGAATGTCCTACATTCTAAGCTACCAATCAGTCCCGATAATCGAACGCAACGCCACCCGACAAAATTGAACATGGATGGTGTTCGTCCCTCAAGACACCGTTTTCATCTTGTTCCCTGGGCCATGAGCTTGATATCGCAAAGCAATCGTTCGTTGTCTGACGATCCTTTGTTTTGGGCGATTATTGTTTAGCTTGCACGCACGGGGACGCATGCAACAAACCAGCAACGCCATTAGTTTGTGGCTAGGCTACGGTTCACACTTTCATACACTAGGTGGCATCGGTCGGGGAAGGTTCCGGATGCAATGGCTTTCCAAAAAACTCGTGTCACATGAAAATATCTTTCATGTGTATCGAACGGAAGGATCCAGCGGAACAATATCTGTGAGCCAGTAATACGGTACACGTACTCGTACCGGTATCAAGTAAATCACGAGTAGATGGTGAGTGAGCAAGTGGCTTACTGTCTGGGTATGAACGTACTCATATTGGTATGAACATATCTGTCTGGGTATGAACGTACTCATGTGGGTATGAACATA